>JAQFZW010000853.1:0-39885 GCA_034687055.1 Heteromurus nitidus | reverse complement strand
CGCCACCTAGCGGAAACTCGCTTCACCCGGACAGACACACAGACACACACACTTTGCCTTTTATTAAGGGTATAGATGACCCTCACCAATTGCGCTATTGGTATCATCAAAATTCAGCGCAGAGCCTGCCCATTTGCAATACTTTTGAGCTTTTGCAATCTGCTCAACGGAGAGAGTGGAAGCAGGCACTGACGATGGCGACGAAACGGATGGAAATCCAGCAGAACACTCGACTCTGTTCCCTGAATCTGCTGGAGTAGGAAACTGTGGTTGTTGTTGTTGAGGAGGTGGTACGTAAGGCGATGGAATATCATGAGGTGCAGGTGGTGGCACCTGCCCAGGGTTAGTGAATCCATAAAAATGATTACCACTCCCACCACCACCTGAAGCTCCTTCAGCATTATTATGACGACTGAGATCTTGTTGACCATCATCTTCGTTCTCTTCTTCGTCGTCTGTCCCACCAGCGCCTTCTCCAGGAACGGGAGTCTCTCCATTCTTGAGACAGTTGTGAATATAAGCCGCCTTCCACTTGGCGTACTTCCTCGCCTTCACAAACTCATCGGAGAGGGGCGGGCGGAGGCTTTCGAGAACGTCGAACAGGATACCTGATGTATAGAACGCCTTCACCACGTTTCTGTTAATAAAAAAACACAATTAGTGGAGTAAAAACTGGATGAACAAACTTTAATAAAAAACTTTTAACTTTTCATTTAAAAAAACTAACTTGTTAAACGTCGCATTCCTATCCGACTGATCCGCCCAGTTGAACAACTTGAGTGCATAGTTCTCGACATGTGCTTCGCCGGCAGCTTCGATCGTGATCGCCTCGTTCCCATTCAGTGCCTTCTTTTTCCCCTCCAGCCATTCCAGCAAGCTTATCACGAACTGCTTCGCCTCAGGGGATGACTTATCGATACTCAGAGACTTTTGCACTGCTGCAAAGCGTGCTGTTCAACGTACAACAATCATAATTCCAAAATCATTTATTATCACCAATTTAACTAAACTAAATTACAGTTAAATGCATGAATTATTTTCTGTATTTTAACTTTAACTAACTGACCCCAGTACGCAATGACAGGATCCCTTGTCTCATGCTCAGTAGCGACCTTCAAGTAATGTGTTACTGGTTTCAAACTTGGAGGCGGTTGGAGATTTGCCATAATTAATTTGTTCCACGTTTATCAAATTACTGGAATCTCTCTGGCACTATCATCAAAATAGTATTTTAAAGTAGATACAAAATGTCAAAAACAAAACACTGTTTACATCAGCTGACACAAAAAATATTCAGAGACACAGTCAAAACCACCAATCAGCTGACATTTATGGACACCACGATAACTGCTTAACTGGAATGTAAGGTGTAATTGATTGGCATATTTCTCTAAATTGTGATTGATTTTATTTTTCCAACAACATTACTTATCAGCGAGAAGCTGAATTTACGTCCCACACAAAAAAACTCGCTTTACTGCCACACCAACCACAACAAAAAAAGTCAGCTGATCACTCACGATGACGTGTTTGAGTGACACACGGAAACAAACAGTGCGGATGTGACTCATCTTCCGAAGGAATTCGATGAAATGTCATGAATTAGACGAATGTTGAAGAGATACATTTTTTTGGCACCTGAATCAGGACAAAATGAGTGTTGTTCGAAAAAATAATTTTATCTCCACGCGAGTAGTAGCTCCCCCGAGTAACATGCTTGCAAAATCAAATCTGATGGCTTCTTTTCTAAATGAATGTTTATGACGTAAAGTAATTTTTCACTAGAATAATTGTTCGCCCTTAAAGTTACTTTTTTTATTTACATAAAAATTACAAAAGAAAACCTTTACATACAGGACACGCATAAAAACGAAACTGTGTGTAATCATTTTATAATCTTAATCTTCTCCAGCAGGCAAAGCATCATGAAGTTTCTTGACAAACCTGACCCTGACCTCAGTACTATTATCCCCCTTCAACGTGTCCGCATTAACCCAAGCCTGTACTTCCATCTGGACCATTTCACAAGCTCCGCGAATAACGCCCGGAAGCACATTGCAGTACTTGAGGTTCGCACAACTGTCCGGCAACTCTGTAAACTCGCCGAAAGGCGTCGACTCGAACACCAGCGAAAACTCGTCGGCAGTGACGTTCGACAGTGACGGACTCAGATTCAAATACATTTTGAAGGCTGCTTGAAGCTTCTCTGCAGTATCCCGCAGGTCCGTGCACCTCGGGTAATTCGTGCGGGCGAGAAAGTCTTCGATTATCCGCAGTCCAATGTTGTAGCCGATCCGCTCCAGCTGCTTGTTCACGTCCTCAACTGACTCGTAGTCCTTCACCAGCTGCTGGACAAGGGTTCCATACGTCAGGATGAACAACTCTGAATTCTACATAATTATAAAAATCATTTAATTCAATTTAAATACTCAAGTTATTAAAAAGCAATTAAACAATTTCGATAGAATACTCATCAACAAAACAAAAAAAAAACTTACCACTTTCTTTGAGTCCGCAGTTATCCTCGACGACGTAGATTGTCGCGACATCCTTCTCTATATAAACCCCTTCGGATCTTCTTCACATTAAACCTTTACAATTAATTTAATTACTTTAATTTAGTTCAATTTTTAATCAAAACAAGACCGTGTTTGTTGTGTTGAATTGTCAAACAAGCCAACCAAAACAAGAGAGAGATCCACCCCAAAACATTCACACACTCACATACTACCACAATCAATACATCCAATTCAAATTTCCCGCGTCAACATTTCCATCAATGTACTCATTGGCTGCACCCGGTATCGCCCACCTTCCATGGAACAGTACAGCGGTGACAGCGGATTCCAGGATAAGGGTCCTTCAGTAAATGCTGGAGCTTGGAAAGGTTTCCTCCAAAAAAATTTAACAAGAGTTTGTTAACTCCATCCATATTCAAGGTTTAATTTATGAGATTTCTAAAACAAATTTAAATTTCGCTAAAAAAATTGTCAACTGTGCGAAAATAAGTTTGACACATGACATGAATGGACCCCTCCGAGAATGCATCATCCGGAGTGGCGATAACACAAACAAGATAGTCCAGAGACGGGTGACGACGAGCAACGAACGATGAACGCCGACGAGGATTTTTTTTTGGAAATCATCAAAAAAAATTCTCTCCAAACATTTTTACTAAACCTGGACGTTTGGAACTGGAAGACGAAGAATGAGAGATGATTTTGTAAAACGTAATATAATGATTCATCCTTTTTTCTCCAGTGCAAAAAATATCAATGTTTCTCCAGAGAGAAAATTAAAATAGGATCTATAGACAACTGGCTTCGGGCCAGGAGAAACCAAGTGTTTACAAACTTTACTGGAGAGTGTGTGTGAACTGGACACCAAGCCAAGTCTCCAGTGACGAATTGCGAAATATATATCTCGACCTTTGACAAGTGTGACATGTGTTTTACAAGTCAGAAGTGAAGAAGTTGCAAGTGTTGACATTTGACGATATGGTTGGGCAGACAGCAGCAGCAGTGAGCTCCTCCACTACGAAATCTGGAGAAAACAACGTTGCTGCGACGACTCCAGTTCCTAATCAGCAGAACACGACAACGACGGTGACCTCGTTGGCGAGATGTGTTTGGTGCAGAGAGTGTAAACAGAAACTTAATTATGTTCTGCCGACGCAGCATGGGAAAAAAGAGTTCTGCTCGGAAATGTGTCTGCTCGAGTTCAGGAGGTCGTATAACAAAGTAAGGTGTTCTTGTTTATTATTCAGATAAGATATGAGTATTAAGTTAAGACGGGTATATCATTTCGTATATATTTGTTTCTTCTTTAGGGCACGTGTAGTCCATGTTCCAACTGCGACTGTGTGATCCGGCAGCACCCTCCTCAAGAAAGTGGGAGTGGTGGACCCTCCAACAAATTCCATTTCCAAGGCAAGGACTTTTGCAGCTCAGACTGTATGGAGGATTTTAAGCAGAAGAATGGGATGAAGACGCAGACGACAACGACTACGACCCCCTCCCCGCATCCAGCGAAGAAGAAGCAAGAATCCAGTTTCAACAAGGATTTCAAGTGGCCCGAGTATCTAGTGGCGACAGGAGGGAGACCCGCTCCCTCGCATTGTTTCAAACAGCATTTGACTCCTCCTTCGAATGATTTCGCGACGGACATGAAGCTGGAGGCGATTGACCCGAGAAATACCACTTCGACGTGTATAGCAACTGTGGTGGGGTCTGTTGGACCACGTATCAGGTTGAGGCTGGATGGATCAGATAATGCGAATGATTTCTGGAGGATGGTCGATTCGAATGAGATACAGCCGATTGGGACGTGCGAGAAGAATGGAGGGTTGCTACAGCCTCCTCTTGGGTTCAGGATGAATGCTAGTTTTTGGCCAATGTTTTTGTTGAAGACGCTGAATGGGGCGCAAATGGCTCCGGAAAAGTGCTTTAAACCGGAGCCGATCACGCCTAGATTCAATCTCTTTAAAATCGGGTCCAAGCTTGAGGCTGTGGACAGGAAGAACCCACATCTCATCTGTGTCGCAACTGTTGGTGAGTGACGTTATCGTATTTTAATGAGATCCTTCGACAAAAAACATATAATTCATTAACGAATAATTATATATAATGCTCACATAGGTGCGGTGCAAAGGGACAACATATACGTTACGTTTGACGGGTGGAGGGGCGCATTCGATTTTTGGACCAAGTATGACTCGAGAGATATCTTTCCCGTTGGATGGTGCGGTTTAAATAATCATCCCCTTCAGCCACCAGGAAATAAACGTGAGCTTGCAGAGTTTTCATTAAAAATTACTTGTATTAATTAAACAGTGTCTAAAAATCCTGCAAAAAATTGTTGCAGTTCCCCTCTTCAGTGCTCCTCCGAGTGCGACCCCTTCCCCTCAGACGCCGTCCCCCTCGCCACAGATCTCGAGTTCTTCCTCTCATCACCACCACCACCACCACGCATCAGAGTCGCAGTCGGAGACGACGAGCCCTGTTCCTCCATACACGGCGACGTTACACCTGCACCCCTCCTGCAACAGCGGCCCACACCTCGACCCAGTGAAGCTTCGCTCGTCGCCGACGATAATCGGCCCGTCCAACATTCAAGACGTGTACAACCAATTCATCCAGATCCTTCGGAACAGCGCATCGAGCAAGCAGCAAGTAGACAAACTTATTGTCGTCCAAGGAACGGAGATCCTGGAGCAGGGCGACTTTTGGAACGAGATACTTGCAATCATCGACCGATTCGGCTTCTGCGAGAATCTCGTTAGCGACAAGGCAGTTGAGGATGATGAGGACGCTCCAGCGCATAATAGGTCGAGAGGGGCAGCGAAATCAAGAGAGTGCAGCAAATGTGGAGGAGGCGGTAGAAATGGAGAGGGGGATAAGGACAGCAAGCAAGCTTCTGGAACGAAACGAAAGAGTGGGACAGCGAGCAAGGTTGTCGCCACAGCTGCGCCCCTTCTAAAAGAAGAGTCCAAAGAAAGTGTGAAAACGGTGGTAGCTCCTACGCCTCCTCCTCCTCCTCCTAGGGGACCACCTCCTCCGAAAAAGGTTTGCAGCCAGGGCCCGCAGCTGAGGGGTGGGTTGATAGACGCCAGCGACTGGGACGTCGAACAGGTCATCACGCACATTATCTCGATTGACAAGAGCATGGCCATGTACTCGGACCTTTTCAGGAAACATGTGAGGCTTTATTATTTTTTTTATTTTTTTAAACTTAAGCTCCCTAAACAAACTTTTTCGAAACCTTTAATTAATAAAAATTGAACTAAATGGTGTAGGAAATCGACGGTAAGGCGATGCTTCTCCTAAACTCAGACATGATGATGCGCTACATGGGCCTGAAACTCGGCCCCGCCCTAAAGATCTGCAATATAATCAGTAAATTCAAGTCGAAAAATAATCTGAAGAACGGCGGGAGCAACGGGGTGTAGTTACACTCATGTTTTTCTTAAATCCTTTTCTGCTGCTGTGATACAAATTAAACACGAACAGAGTGAAAAAAACAAGAAACCTATATAAATCTACATAAATATATATTCAAAGAAAAAGAAAAATTCGATCGTCCGCGTTGCCTCGTCGAGAAATAAAAAATACTACAACTACCCTGAAAAAAATTAAGTATATATTTTGTGCGGAGATGGACAGACAAAGAAGAAGAGAATCCTCAAATATTTCAGCATCATCATCATCATCACACGAGAGAGCACGGACTTTTTGTGACCACGACGGGACCTGAACCACGTTACACACGATTTCTTCTCTTTTTTTAGAAAAAGTTTTTAGAAAAAGTATATTATATGAACTATATCTCGCCTTTTTACCCAAAAAATAACATTAAATATATAATTTAAATATATTAAAACTGTAAACTGCACATTATATTGTGAAAATAAAAAGTGCGTGCTTTTTTTGTTTGTTTTGACTTTACATGATGATTTGTTTGTCTTTTTTTATTTTCTTAAAACATGTCTACACAAAGTCTCCAGGTTTTCCAGCAGTGTTGTAAACGGGCAGGTAAGTTTTCCCTCTTGATTCGAGCACCTTTGCGCGATTGTACGCAAACACGCCTGCGAGCGCTATCGCAATTCCAAAGACGTTCGCCGCACTCACGGGATTCCTGAGGAGAATGATGCTCAGTCCAATGATGAATATCCGTTTGGTGGCGTTTGCCACCGCGTACGTCAGCGGCGTGACTAGGTTGAGCACAGTGAACGCGAAGATGTTCTGGAGGAAGTTGAGGAAGCCGTCGAGGAACAGGAGGAACATCACCGACTCCGTGTTCGTGTTCTCGAAATTATGCGTGAGCATGCTTCGCACGTCAATCACCAGCCAGAATGGGAGGAACATGAGGAGGGAGAGGCGCGCTAGGAGCGACAGCAGATAAAACTGGTGCGCGTTCGTTTGGCGGAGTACACGCTTCGAGAAGATGTTCTGCAGCGAGAATCCACATGTGGCGATTAACGCAGAGAACAAGCCTGTTGTGTTGAACGAGAGCTCCGTCACCGTCGCGATGAACACGCCCGTGATTATCGGAACCAGGGACAGGTACACTGTCGTCGACTGACGCTCGTTGAATAACACTCGGCTCAGCACCACCGTGAACAGCGGCATCGTCGCCTTCACTGCTCAAGCAAAACAATATTTTTTTTACAAAACAAATTTATCTTTCAAATCCAAATTAAACTGTTTAAACCCCGTACCAGTATGCGCATAGCTGACGGTCACCTTCCAGATGCTAATGTGACTGGAAACTGAGGCGATAAACTTTCCAATTGCCAGCGGGACAATGATTTTCCAGTACGTACTGTCTGGAATGCTGACGGCGTGGTTGTTGTTACTCGAGTTCGCCACAATTGTGCGCAGCAAAGGGATGCTATACACGCTGATGCTTACCAACTGGACAAGCGTCAGCGTCATCGGATACTCGAATTGGTTCAACAGCTGTTTCCCTGTTAATTAAAGTTAAGGTAATTATAAACCATATTTACAATCTTGGAAATTTAAAAAAATAATATATATTGTCGCCCACTCACCAATCACGTTATTAAAGCTGGAAGTCAAGTACCAGGTGAGGCAGAGCGCCCCAATTTTCAACACAGACCGGATGCGAGTCATAATTAAAAATTAAAACTATTAAAAAATCTTCTTTTAAATAAAAAAAATCGTTTAAATTTTCGTTGAATTTTCTTTTTCGAGATACTGCAGTCTTCGACCTAATCCTAATGATGGTCACGTCAATAATAATAATACCCGGCTAGCCGTTGATATGTTCGTTTCCATTTCTGCTGGAAAGTAGGAATGGAATAATCCTGGAGAAATTGGTTGTTTAAAAAAATATTAGTTAAACAACTTCAAAACATTGTCCATCTGTCAAAGTTGACTGTGGGAAGGGATGTTTATTTATGTGAATTTGAATTTAGCGGGTGATTTGCACTCGATGGGCAACGTGAAGTGTATTACATGTTTGTACGCTTACGTGGCTCGGGTTTGATACGTGTGGGAGGTGTTCGATGCATGAACATAATTTCCAAAAATGAAAACCATTTCAGAACACTTTAATTCGCCGTCGAGTAACAATAATGTTTTTTATTAATTCATTACATAATAACGCGAGAGAGATAGGGGTTTTTTAGAACATATATGAATTAAATTGTATGAACATATATATAACGAAACACATAAATATGTGCATAGACATACATACAAATAAATATTTTATATATGCTCTCCAGAATTTTAGTTTGAATTCAATTGATGTTGTTGAAGTATCCTGCAGCGACTCCTCCACTCCTCATGATCACCTCCCTCGCAAGCCACTGCATCTGTGAAGTGTACTCACTATTTCCCCCATTGATCCTCAGCACGTTCCCATTGTTCACAAGCAAATTGACGGGGTTCGAGCCAACCACTTGATTCAACGCAATGTACTGCGCTCCAGCAGCGTTCTGCGAAGAATAATTCTGCTGCTGCTGAGTGTTGTTGGTGTGCTGGACAACGGACTGAGGCTGAATGTGCTGCTGTTGCTGAATGACCTGTTGCGAGTACGCGGGAGGGGAAGGGGTGCCCATGGCACAAGGCGAGGATGACGCTGAGCTCGACAACACCGGGCTCACTGACGCGTTTTGACTGATCAACTGTGCGGTTCGAGGCTGGATCCCACTCAACTGGTAAATCGTCGCTGGCTGGTGGACGTTGTGTTGTTGGCTGTGATGCTGTTGTTGCTGTTGCTGCTGCTGTTGATGCTGCTGCTGAGTTTGAAGTATGTACGTTGTCGTGTTCGAGTGTGCGACTGGAGGTTGCTGGAGCGTGTATACTTGCTTCTCTTGAACTTGCACGTGATGTTGTTGCTGCTGCTGCTGTTGGTGGTGTTGTACGTTGGAGTGGAGGTGAGTGATCACAGGTTGCTGATGAACTACCTGCTGCTGCAGTTGCTGCGTGTAACTTGGGATCGAGATCGTCGTCGCAGCTTGCTGACTCTGCTGCTGCTGCTGCATAAAACTATTGTTATTATTGAAGGAGTGAGCTGGAGGTGGCTCCCTCCTATACTCGGGCTCCTGCTGACGACTACTACTATTATTATTACTACTACTGCTACTCGTCGTGCTGAACGAGGACGACGCCGTTGACGTCGACGACGAGGGATGGTGGTACACTGGCTGTGGCGGAACTCTCTGCTGCTGCTGCTGCTGTTGTTGCCTCTGCTCTTGCTGCTGCCTTATCACGTGATGCTGGGTTCGAGAGTTGTTGTCTTGCTGAAGTGACCTGTTCGTCTGAGGAGGAGGATCATGCTGAATCGTCCTGTTCTGCTCGCGGTGGTGATTCTGCTGATTAGCTCTAAACTGCTGCTGACCCCCACTGTTGTACTCGTGAGAATAGCCACTTTGCTGCATGCACGACGACGAGGTATTCCCATTCCCAATTTTCTTGATTGGACTCGGGTTCTTCCGCTTCGAAGGCGTCACGCTCCTCGCCTGTCCCCTGGACTCGGTGCTGCTGCTCCTTGAGAACTGTTGTTGCGCAGAGCTTCCTCCTCCACCACCCTCAGCCTTGACCCCATACGTCATTGTTGGGTTATTAAGATTGTAGTCGAACCACCCCGTGTTGATGGTGCTGAACTCGTTCCTGCCTTGCTGCTGCTGCTGATTACCACCACCACTAGAATTTGCAGTCTTGACCACATCCTGGATGACCCTGTCCAAGTCCATTCCAGTTGTATACTTTTTGTTGAATAGCGCCTGCGTCGTGCTCGGCACCCCTCCAATCATTGTCGGCGACGTGTACGGAAAGAGGTTCGGGGTGAAGAGGGACGACGCCAGTTGCTGGTGGTGAGACACTACTGGAGCCTGTGGCAGTGCTGGTGGTGGGGGCTGTTGTTGTTGTTGATGAGCATAGTGTTGCTGAAGCGGGATCGGAGTCACTGGCTCCTTTTTCTTTGTTCTACTCCGCTTGACTGGAGTTCGGGCTGGAGGAGCAGCATATTGTTGAGGCAGCTGATAATATTGCTGCTGCATTTGCTGCTGCAACTCATGAGGATGAGTAACAACAACCTCCTTCTCCTCTTGCTTCTTCTTTTTCCTCTCAATAACGATTTTCCCATGCATCGCATTCCGCTTGATCGTGCAGTCCTTCCCCTCCTCTACCTTATTCCCCCCACCAAATCCATAAATGTCAAGCACCGGTTTGCGAATGATGTCATTACACTTCCTGTAAATCGCGTTCTGCAACACCTCAATCGTCCGAGTCAGCTGCTTGTTCTCCGGCTTCTTCTGATCAGGCAGATAAATGATTTTATCCGGCTCTTTGAGCTTCCTCACTGGCACATCCTCCTCCGAACTCCCTCTCCTCTTCTCAAGCTTCTTCTTCTTCTGCATCTTCTTAAGTTTCTTCTCCTCCTCGTACGGAGCCGGGTCAAAGTCGGGGTCGTCCTCATTACTGTCCCCGTTCGAGTCGTCACTATCCTTTATCGTCACTGTCGTCGTCGTCGTTTTGTTGCTTCCAGTAGTCCCTCCAGAAGGTTTCCTCCTCTTTGTCGACTTCCGCTTCGGCGTATCCTCGTCCTCGTCCACAATCGGCTCACCAGCCTTTGAGTAGAACGACTTGAGCACTTCGATCGTGCCCTCGTCTGGCAAAGACACAACGGACGAGGACGAGCTCGACGTTGAACTGCGACGGGAGGATGGTACTACTGGCGGCTGCTTCTCCTCTTCCTCGTGACGACGCTTTTGAGGTTTTGGAGTTGCTTTCGATGGCGATGTTGGCAGTTGCACCACAGCTATAAAAAACATCATTCAAAAAATAAATCAGCAAAACAATCTTTAACACACGTATGTTTAAAATATGAAATACTCACGTTTCGTCGGGGTGTTCGAAGTGCTCGAGTTCCCAGTCGAAGTACCAGTAGCAGCTGCCGCTGCTGCCGCTACCGCAGCAGCCTCCTTCTCCTTCGCCTCCCTCTCCATAGCCTTCTCAGCGGCAGCAATAGCTTTTTTCTCGCTCGCCTCCTCCTCCAACTTCTTCCTAAGACTTTCAGGTCCAGGCGCAAAAGAGAATTTCCCTGGATCTTCAGGATGACATCCCCAGTCCTTCCCTTGAGACCAGTTTTCATATTTATCCGGCTGAAACCGCTTCACGAACGTGTCCATCTCGATACGAACGACGTCCTTGTTGCACTTGCACTCGACAGCCCTCTTCCCGTATTCCACCCACCGCGGCATCGCAAAATTAGTCGACTCGGCACAGTTGTACCCGTGATTGAACCCGCAGTGGTAGCCGTACGGGAACGTTATCATGAATTCGCCCTCTTCCTGCGTTATCTAAATTTCAACAAAACAATAATACGTTAACTAAGCATATATTTTTCTTGAATTAGTTTAAGTCTGAAATGACTAATTAAAATGCGTACCTTATCATACGGAATACTGTACTGTTTGAGTATCTGAGGCGAGATGAGTGTCATTTTATGTCTGAGAAAAGCTGGGCACTCTTGCGCGTTTGTCGTGAAGAACCCTGCGGCAAGTCTCTCCAGTCGTCGACCGTGCTCAGGGGGAATCGCATACCTTAAATAAAAACACGTAACATTATAAATTCACGTAATTAAAAATAAAAACGTGAATAAAAATTGTTTGTACCAAGTTTTCGGCTGTCCAAAATGGAGGTAGTTGATTGAGTAAAGTTCCTTGTCTTCGGTGTGCCAGCAGAACGTTGTTTTCCACATGCCAAAGTAGAGGTATGCAGTGTTGACTCCATCAATCTCGACCCCATAGTCCTGCTCGACGAGATCAAGGATAGATCCGAGGCAGTTAATGTTCCAAGTTTTAACATCTTTATCCGTCAACGTCCCGCTCACATCAGCCCCATAAATAGGGCTCCCATAAAGAATATTCTTCCAATACTTTCGCTCCAGGTCCTCGTAGTCAAAGTGGCGAGGTGTCTTGTACCTTTCCAAAAAAAACAAAACAATCAATTAAAAAGTCATGTAAAGTTTTTTAGTAAGTTAAAATATAAAACTCACTCTCCACTCTCAGCCATCCTCCTAAACTCCCCAACAGAGACGCTTCTCTTCTGAATATTGATTTGCTGGTAGAGCCCCTGTTTCCCAGTGACAATCTGGCAAATTGGCGCAGGAACAATCATCCCGTCAATGTCCGAGTATCCTCTTTTCCTTGGCACATACTCTGGCGGCGGCACGACCTTGGCGATCCCCGCTTTGTGAGCCCCTTGCGACTCCATGTACTCAATGTACCTGGGAAAGTTTTCAAACTCCTCCATCGTCGGACGGAACACCATGATTTTTGGAGGATTGTTGTGCGTCGACCCTCCTGCTGCTCCTCCCCCATCAGGAGTTCTCCAGTTCGCACTACTATTCCCATTATTCTTTGTTGGAGTCGTGTAATTCGAGTTGCTGTTGCTTGGAGGAGTTGTCGTGTTGTTGTGCGGCGGAGACGATGATGACGACGACGACGAAGATGAGGATGAATTTGATGACGTTGTGTTGTGGTTGTTACTATTATTAACATTATTATTACTTCCTGATGATGATGATGATGATTTCGTTGTGCCCGGGGTCACAGCGGCAGCTACGTTCGCTGCCATTATCTCCAGGTTCGTGATCATTTGGGTTGGTCGCACATATAAAACCGTGATCCTCCTCTTTTTGTTGTAACAACTTTTTTTTTTCGTTTCTTATAAATCAATTGACCTTTCATCAGAGCTTCTCAACTTCCATTATAACACGATTACCCAGTTTTATCCAGTGGCCAACAACACAACAACTCATTCTCAAAACAATTATTTTTTTCCTGGAACTTCAACCTTCAAACGTTCAAACTTATTTGTCCAGTTTCTCCAGGCACAACTTCTGTGTCACAATAAAATCAGCTCAAAAGCTTCAAATATTATTATTCCAAACTTCTCAAACTTCTAATTTCCACGTTTTTTATTTTGTAAACAGACGAGAGAGAGTTAGTCACGTGTGACCTCAACCCTCACGGGAGTGACCCAGAAAAAATAACACTTCACCACGTTGCTAACTTCGCAGCCAAAAACAATAATTTCTCCAACTCTTTAACTTTTTTTATCTCCAACATCCAACCTCACTGGAAAAAAAATAATTTGACAATTAATTTTTTTTTGTCAAAACTTGAACAAGAATATTTTCCCTACAAATTAGCTCTTAATAATATTTTTATTTATATAAAAGGACAATTTTTTTTGAATGCAGGACAGAATACAGATGAAGATAAAGTCTTGGGTTAAGTGTACACATTATTTTTGCACAATGTAGCGCAGATATATAGTTTATATGATCAACCACAACACCACAACCCCTTAAAAAATCCTATTGTTTAACAACTTATTGTTGTGCACTTACGTTCCGTCGACGTGCACTTGGATACATGGTGAATGCACCTAAAAAAACAAAAAACAAGTCTCAGCAGCACAAGCAGACTCTCCTGTAGCTTTTGCGGTGGTCTGGTGTTGTGTATATATTCTACATGTTTTTGACGAAAAATCAATCAGACGAAATCATAATACCTATTTTCTGTAATTAATGCATACACGAATATTCTTTATTTTATAAACATTGGATTTATATATATGCATCTACTTTGTGTGTATACCCTATGCTAGGACTTGTTTTACTTGTTCATAAGTGATGGTGAGGATTAGAGAGTGTTTTTGTGGGTGAGGTGGAGTGGACCTGTTGTTTGTGAACGGTCCCAAAGTACCCAATGTCACGTAGGCAAAAAGAGAGGATTGATGGATTTTTTTTGAATGGATAAAATTATCCTTTTTTTCCTCATTTGTTTATGAATAGGTTGGTGGGGTGCGGGATCTAGCGGGATTGTCATATGCAGAGATGGGCCCTCTGACGGGGCAGAGTTGTACTGATGAAAAACAAAATCCTTTGTTTGCATTTGCAGATACAGAGGATTGTTGCTCAGTGATTTTAAATATGCGAAATTCAGTTTAAATGTGGAAATATAAGAGAATTCTTAACAATATTTCTCATTAAGGTGTTATAATACTAATGCTGGTTTAGGTACGTTTGAAGTGCAAGACTAACTATGGAAACATATTTAGCATTTATTGTGCAATTACGTTAAGACTGATTCACTAACGCAATAGTGAATTATATAATAAGAAAACTATATATTTCGAAATTGGTTTGATGTTCCGATGCACTCATTAAGTTGTATCATGTACATAGATGATTTATATCAAAAATGTAGAGAAACTTTCTATACGTCACTCATTAATGAAGAGTGATTAAATATACAATATATACGTAGATACAGCGTAAAAGAATGATACAAGTTTTCGTCCTGCTTGCGTGCTAATTGATTGTGAATTTTTTTATAATCATTTCCTATAATAAAAGCTGGATTGAGTACGATAATTACATCATTTTATTTTAATCAATTGACGCCATCAAAACACAAATAGTTGTTGAAAAAAATGTACAACTTGTGTTCGCGTTTATCTTTCTATGCTCACAATTTTATTGTTTGTGGAAGACGAACACAAGGTGAATGATTTCTCTACGAAAACGTGCGTGCATATATTAACAGTATTAACATGAGAGAGTGTGACAGAGAGAACATGTGCTTTAAGCACATATGATCGTTTTTTATGGCTCATTATATAAAACAAATGTTCCCATTGTTAAGTTCCGTGTAAATGAGTAAAATCGTTAATCGATTTGGGGTACAAATTGGTAGGCATTATAAAATGCACTTCTGCAACATGTAATGCAGCTCCTTCAGCAAACGACCTCGATTCTTTTTACTTTTTTTGCACGTAAAGTTGTGCTTGCGATCAATGTGCTTTCCTACCCTAGGTCGTATATATAAGTGTTGAGGTGGCGTGATGAATTAATTTGTGGTATTGTTTTCATGAACATTATTATTGGCAGTCAGTGTCAATACTAAACTTATTGGTCCGATTAAATTTATTGTTCAAACGAAAACTAACAGGTTTCTCATACCCACAGGAGAAGTATTCCAATTTATTCCCCGAATGGAACGGCCTTGTCTCGTCGCCGTGGCAGCACATACATATGCATACACTTTTGCCTAATTTCAAATGATAAAAGGCGCTAAAATGTATCCAAATAACCCTATTCCTATTAGTCACGGCGATGAGGCCGTTTCATTCTGCGAAAAATGGAGTGTTTTGCAATTTCGGATTAATGATTTATATTTGTAACTAAATCCTTACTTGACGGGTTAGCACCGAATATTAAATGAGTTACGCCAAGAAACGAGTGTACAGGCTGTACTTAACTCATTTTTGTACTCATTTTGTCATGGTGATAAATATCCCTATTATCGCTTGGAAAACATGCGCGAAGAGATTTCAAATTTAAACACACCTTCCCCGAATGTCGCGCAATTCTTCTATTGTTTCTATGTTGAAACAAGCGAGCATGTACTATTTCAAAGGAGATTACTTTTAAGATTTGCAATGGAATGCTTTAGTCAATATATCAAGTTTGGGGCGTCGGACAATATGACTGCCATAAAAATTACTACCATCGGGATAAATTTTGAGGTTGCGGTTTGGGGGTTGTTGGCGTTTACCTTTGTGTATTTCACATCTTGCCAAGATCTTGGGCCTTAAACTTCCGCAGAGCTCATTTGTTTTAAACGCATATAATCGTTGTTTCAAAAATTTCAAGCACCTATGTGACAATTTGGAACAATTCGCCTTCAGTTTTTAAGATTTTTTTGGGCGAATTTACAATTTTACCTTTCACATTAAAAATTACCAACGCCAATAGTAACTCATTGCACAATTCTCATACTCTACAATATTAGTGCATAAAAATCCCACTTCTGCATTGAAGTCTTTTTTTTGTATACACACAGACAGTCGCATACAATAACCCTTCTCTGAGCATATAATAATACTTGTTACGTGTATTCCTACGTAGGAGTAGTGAGTGCAATTTGCAAATGCATATGAAGGTCTTTTTGTCTACGTAAACCGTCCCAACAAAACATATAATCCGAATGAATCGACATAAGCTATATCTTTTTTTTACCTGTGAGCCACCTCGAGAGAGTAGTCGAGCTATCTGCTACATTTTAAATGCACATAAAAGCTTCGTTTTTTCGAGCTAAAACAGCACCCTATCCTTCTAGTTAACAAAGCACCACTGCATGAACGCGTCACTAGTCGCTAGTATTTTCACTTGAATCACATATATACGCAAACCTGCTAAAAAAATATATGACAGGAGAGAATACAATCTTTTGCTGCTGCTGCTGTGTTGAACGGTAGATGATGATGACGATATAACACTTCTCCTGAAAAATCCCAAACTGTAATTTTGTGCATGTAGGATAGATAAACATGATGCCATTCACTTTGATAAAAGCAACACAAAAGATCTCAACACATTACAATACTCTCTACCCATACGTATAACAACATCCAACATCTCTCGTCGCTTTCTTTATGCACAACAACGTATATGACGATGATGTTGAACATATTATTACTCAGCTTATATATGCTACTACCACGATACACCATTCAACTCTTCAAATGTTCATAATATCACTATTTTTTTCTTCTTACCAAATCCCAATATATGCGAGAGAGAGATATATAATCGTGAAAAAATAACACAATTCTCTCTTTTTTCTCACTCCAACAAAATCCTCACTGGTACACGACGATTGTGATTTTTTTAATAAAATAAAATAAAATTCCTTGAAAAATATACTGAAAAAGTTGTAGCACTGAAAAGAATATCACGTAAGTTAATTTAAACTAAATTGTTGAAAGAGTATATTTAAAGAGTTGGGAGAAGATAGAGAAGACGAAGAAAAAAAATCCTTTGTCGTTTGGTTAAATGTATGGGATCAAGTTTACTTCCTCGTTTACACGTTTCACGTATGTGGGAAAAGTAATAGATTGGTTGTAATTAACTGGTGGAATCGTAAAATAATTATTTTAGAGTTTTTAACACGTTTTCCCACACAGATTTTGACAAATTGGAAAGAAGGAGTTTAGTATTTTTGTTTTGTTTGATTGAAGAAGGAACGCATCTCACCTGATTTTTGGTCGTGTTTGTAAACAACTTTCGGAGTTGAAATAGTACGTTTTTTTCAACTTGGGTGGTCCCTTGTTTGTTTTGGTAAACTGCAATAATGTACACAAAAATATAATGAAAACGTGCGTTCTTGTCTGTTGTCAATATTTCCTTGGGCGAAACGAAAAGGAGCGAAATTTTACGCGAAACGCGAGCTAAATTGAAAATTATCTTACTAAAGTTTAATATTATAATCACCTGATTGGTTTTAATTAATTACCACATCACATTTCCATGGGAATAACGTGTAAACCACTAAACTAACTATTTACAAGTTTGTTAGTCACTAAAACACAAACCAGCTGACGTGAATGGATAGCTGATTTAAAACGATAGAAACAAGAAAATTAACGTTTTAGCAGATTTTTAAAGTGTTGTTTTTATTATTTGACATTTTAAGCGTGATTACTTCCAAGGTGAAGGTTTTTTTTTAAAAAAAATAATAATTGCTGGTTTGAAGTTGTATTTGTTTGGACGGATTTTTTAGTGGTATTTTTTTCAGCGTGTTTGTAAACAAAATTGGGAAATAATTTACAAATATAAAAGTATTTAGGTTTGAAATTCACAAGTCTTTATGAAACTTCCGGAAAAAATAGCTGGAAGTTTTAGGATTGAAAGACCTTTAACTGAGTTTAACGAACGGAAATTTGTTTTGTGTTCTATCTAAATATTATAGTGCAAATTTTTGAAGGAAGTTAAGCGATCGATAGGAAAAGTGCAAAGAAGGATAAAATCTTTGGACTTTTGGAAAAGAAGGGATTTTCGCCTTCGTGGAAAAACTTGATTAATTCATATCACCAGAAAAATAACTCTCTCAAGATTCTCGTCCGCCACCAGCACCACATTACCACCACCACGTTGGAGTGGAAGCCACAAGAAAACGTAGTGAATCCTGCTGCAAACGAAGAGTCAAGATAAAAACAAAAATTTCGAAGACGCTTCACAGAGCGACCTGACATGATGGCTATTATCAACACGAGTTCCTCAAAGATGAGTTCTTCGAGTGGGAATGGTGGGACGGCGTCAAACGGGACCACGTCGTGTACGCTCCCTTCCTCCTCCACCTCGTCCTGCAACTCGATCGTCGAGGATGAGAACGTGATCTGTCCCCTGTGCATGGAGAACCTGGACATTGACGACAAGTCGTTCTACCCGTGCACCTGCGGATATCAGGTAGATTATATATAAAAGAGAGAACACACACACAAAAAACCATTTCTTTCCAGTCATCTGGAAAATAAGGTTTTCGAGAAACTAAAAGCGCATTATTGTGTGTGTGGATTGGTTCTTGAAAGATATGTCGCTTCTGTTGGCACCGGATACGATCTGAGTCAGACGACCAGAACGGGCTGTGCCCCGCGTGTCGGAAGCAGTACTCCGAGAACCCGGCGACGTTCAAGCCGCTCAGCTCGGAGGACATGCAAAAGCTCAAGATCCAAAAGCGTCAAAAGGACCAGCAGAAGAAGCAAAAGTCGGAACATGGGAAGAGGCACTTGGCCGACTTGAGGGTTGTCCAGAAGAACCTCGTGTTTGTCGTTGGCATCTCGCCGAGAATTGCCGACTCGGACGTCCTCAAGAAGAACGAGTTCTTTGGAAAGTTTGGGAAGATTCACAAGGTCGTGGTTAATCCGTGTTTGCAGGTAAGAATTTCAGCTTAACGTTCAAAATTATTTCTTCAAATATTCGAAGATGTCAGAAGGACGTGTTTAAATAATAATTTTGTTTGTTAACAACAGGGCACGACAGCGTCAGCGTATATAACTTACATCCGAAGCGAAGACGCGTTACGTGCAATCCAGTCGGTGAATAACATCGCATTTGACGGTAAGACGATAAAAGTATCGCTGGGCACGACAAAGTACTGCTCGCACTTTATGCGTAATCAGAACTGTCCAAAGAGCGAGTGCATGTACCTTCACCACTACGGAGACCCGGAAGCGAGCTTCACAAAGGAGGACATGCAAGCAGGAAAACATCAAGAATACGAGAAGAAGCTCCTCGACGAGTTCAGCCAGAACAACAACAACAATGAGAGTGGTGGAAGCAGTAGTAGTAGTGGTGGAGGCTCAGGGTTCAGTAAAGAGACAAAGGTCGTCGCCAGCAACGGGACTGTTGTGGGGAGTGGAGGAGGAGGAGTAGGGGCTCCACCAAAATCTAGGAGTATTCAAGTTTCTGCCATTCAGCAGGGCGTGTCGTACAGCACAAAACTGCTAGTGAATAACACTCCTCCTGGGGGCTCGAGTCAGCCTCAGCGTCGATCTTCGACGTCGCCTCCCCTTCAGCAAGTGTCGTCTGCGACACAGTCATCAAATAGTGAGAAACTGGTGTCTACGAGTGACAGCAGCGCGACTAGTTCCTCAAGTTTGATGTCGTCAACGCAAAAGCTGCTGGAACGAACGACGCTCAGCGGTTCGGACGAGGATGATGACGATGATGAGGAGGAGGAGGAAGATGAGGACTGCGAGGCGACTAGTAACAACTCTGACTCAGTGCATAACAGTCACAGATCGTCGTGTGTGTCAGTGTCGCAAGACTCGTCGGAGGTGAACAATAAGGACCCAGCTCCGTTTGACGAGCTGTGCTTCGGACAAAGCGGAAGTGGTGGCGGACCGCTTGACCTCGACTTTGACCCGTTCCACGAGACGCAGAAGGCGTTCGAACAGATCATCAGCGAGCAGGTGGGGGAGAGTGGGGGCGCAGAACACTCTTCCATGCTCAGGAGGTTTATCAACAAGGGCGATCAGACACAACAACAGCATCCATTCAATCACCTCAGTCAGCACATTCAGGATACGCAGCACAACTCTGCGTATCTTTTAGGTCCGTGTACAACACATATTCCCTTGTTTAGTTATAATTCCTGAATTTTTAAAAGAACAATGATTTTATTTTTTATAGGCTTCCAGTCAACCGGAGCACCGCCAGGTAGTAGTCACCACCATCCCCAGCATCCTTCTCCGTTGAACCACCACGTTCAGCCGCAACAACTGCCGTCGACGACGTCGCAGTCTTCTTCGTTCACACAGAGCCAGAGGCTACTCGACCACGGCTCAGCCCCCCACCACCAGCTCCCCCCAACTAGTTCCAGTCTGTTACTCGATTTCTTTAACAGTTACGCGTACAAGCCGTCTCCTCCTCCCCATCTTCAGCAACAGCACACTACCCACCCGTCACACCTGCACACTCACCCGCAGACAGGTTCTGCGATCCCTCCCCCGCCCGGATTCAGCAACACGCAGACGAGGGAGCAGCAGTCGTCCGTTCTGGACAAGCTCGTTCACTCCAGGGTGCTGAACGGGGTTACGAACGGAGTGTGGTCGCCGGACGCACCAGAACAGACGACGAGTGCAGACTGGATGAGTCTCGACCCCGCAATCATCTTCTCCAAGAACAGCAACGAGAGGGCGGCAGCCCCTCAACAGCAATCAAATAATCTAAGGATGGGACAGCTCATGGACAACCCGATGATGTTCCCTGGAAATGTTTACGGGGGTGGCGGAATACCAGCACACCATCAAATTACTTCCGAGCGGGCGCAGCAGGTCATTGGTCAGGGAGCTGTGTTACAACAACAGCAACTCCTACACCACAATCTCCTCAGGTAAACGTGACCCTAATTCGTACTCGTAACATTTCTGTATATGTTTGATAACTAATTTGATTTATATGTGTTTGAAATAGGCCGACTCCAACGACGACAACCCCATCGCAGCAGCCGCAGCAACAAGGTTACGCGTTTAGCAACAATGGTATGCTCCCCCAACAGCAGCAATCGTATTACAGCAGCACGCGCGCCACCTCAGTGTACTTCCCCCAGCAGCAGCAGCAGCAAGCATACGCTGAGCAGAGCAGATCACCTCGTTACTACCCTCAGCAAGCAGCGACATCCCCCCAACAGCCGAACCCAGCGGTGGTAACCCCACCTCCGCCAGGTTTCGGAGGACTTATAAACAACAATTTCAAATCACAGCAGGTAGTCCACCCTCAACAACAGCAGATCAACAACTTTTTCCCATTTTGAACAGACTCTCGTAAAAATAAATAAAGAAATCTTTAGCTCCTCCTCCTCCTCCTCTTGGTCGAAGAAGAAGAAACATTAAATATTTGCAAATTACATTGTGGGGGAGGGATGATGATCATTATGATGACGGTATATTATGGGGGTTGTGTATGTGTGTTTAATAGCTCTGAGCATATAATAATGTATTTCTCATCAAATTTGTTCACACTGAATCAATTGTATAAAAAAATATATGATGTCTAAATTATATTATTCATCATCCATTTTTTTGCGTTTCGAAGTCTTCGTGCTCGTATGTGTGTTGAAAAAAAAAGGAAAAAAGTCGTGTGTGTTGTACTCTGATGGAACGGGTTATTATACTTGACGCCCTCTCTTTAAAACTCGACCGTGTCTGTGTATTCTAAACAAAATAAATATTTCAAAAAAACATTTTCTTTGCAAATATTTCGCTCTCAGAGACGTTAATTCTTCAGCCGCAATCATATCAAATTCAAATTAACAATCAAAAAGAGCCATTACAAATTTAAATTGCACACAAGAACAAATTTGTCCAAACAAATTTATCAATTATTATTCGCACCTCCACCACCTCCAATCATACTGACTCTTTTATTTCCTCCAACAAATATTCATTTTTTTGTACATCTACACACGACGTTTCTATACAATTTAATAAACTACATAGGCATTCTTTAATTAGTTGACTGCAGCAGAAAACTACTTGAGAAACTTGAACAAGTTCTTAGCCGCCTGCAAAAAAAATATTTTCTTATTAAGTAAACTATAACTAGTATATTTATAACAAATTTAATCAAGTTTATTTTTTAAAAATGAACTCACGCAATGATCTACGCAGTGGAAGTAGTCGATGACTTCCTCCACACAAGTCTCGCTCGTCTTCGACTTGGAGTTGACCCGGTCATTACAACTGTTTAGCTTGTCCAGCAACTCGGAGCACTTTGTCGTAGCTCGGCACTCGTCTCGCAGCTTATCATAAGGGTCCTGAAAAAATGATTAATTCAAATTTATATTACACTCCATACACACAAAACTTACAAACCTCCACTCCACCTCCAAAAAAATAAATAAAATCCTCACCACCAAGTCCTCCTCCTCTTCCACCTCCGCTGCAGCAATCTCCTTGTTATCCGACATATTTCCCAACCAAATTAACTAATCTCCCCCGATATTTAAAATATCGCCAATTAAATTCCCAAAGAATTTCCCAAAAAAAACACAAACAACAAATTTAATTAAACCCGATTCCAAGAGTATCTTTGCACAGGGAAGACCGAGAAATCAGATGTTCCACCAACATACAATCTCGCTTTAGTTACTCATTTCCTCAAAAGATTTCGTCACTTGTTCACCTCCTTCACTAAACCTCAACTAGATGGCGCTTCCCTTCCAAAAGCATTTCTTTGGGCTTCATAAAAAATCATATGAAAGTTCTCATGTTTGACAGGACTTTGGTTCAAACTCAGAATCCAACAAATTTCGCCTTGATTTCAACATTCCCAAAACATTGTTATCAAATGCCAGAAAATCCCTTAAACCCCTGCGCATGCGCATATCTTCATATTTTTTCATCGATAATCCCTTCCAAAAAAACCTTATCAATACGTCCCTTTGAACAATTCAATATACCCATTCATTTTCCGTGTTTAAAAATAAAATTCTCTTTTCCCGACATAAAAAGTTTAACCCAGACCCAGAAGCCTAACCCTGAAAATTGGTGGAAAAAAACTCGAACAATGAAATATGATTGTGAAATAAAGACCTCGAGAGAGAGAGGAGCGTCAGAGAAGAGAATGGGGATGAGAGAAGATTTAAGTATATAATTTTTTGAAAAAAGAGTTTAGTTAAGTTGTATAATGAAACCCTTTCATATGAGCAATATATTATGACGAGGATGATGATGATACGCGTTTGTGTTTTAATAGGTCAAGAATTCAAACGCATCTACAAAAAACAAACTTTCTCTCATATAAACCTGTGTGTCCAAAGTAGTCGAGTCCAAAGTACACTAGCTTAAAAAGGTTTACAAAATAAAATATATATGAAAAATTGATGTCGGCCAGAAGAGACCGGTTTAAAGAGAAGAAGAAGAAGACGTATGATGATGAAGATGAGGAGGAGAGCTAATATAATGTACTGCTGAACACGCTGAAAAGAAAAAGGTTTAAAGTTTTTATTAAGCAGAAAGGGTTTTAGTTTTACGAGAGAAAAAGTGCATACACACGCGTATACGGTTTAGTTTTTTTTGATAGATTTTTTTGTTACCTGTGTGTGTAGGCCCAAAAAGAAAATGCAGGATGAGCAGGTGCGATGTATATACACTTTTTAAAATTATTTATATTCAGCATACACGTTATCAAGAACGCAGTCGTGCACGGGACGAGAAACATGTATAGACTGTTTTATAAGACACATGATACATCCGCTTAAAACGAGAAGAAGACAGACTCACCTGAAAAAACTAAGGTATGAAATAGAAGGCATATATATCCTCTTAATGTGTTCGTTTTTTGCATATATACGCTTAATCCTTCGGTTTCTGAGCTCATGAATTTTTTAAAATCATATATATCTATTTCATTCATATTGTGTGGATTCACCTTCATGTGTTTAAGTTTTAATATGAGAGAGTTACTTGAAGTATAGAAGCATTTTTGTTTCAATAAACCGTGTGTGTGTGTTAATACGGTTCTGAAACAGGACCATATATACTTGTGAGAGAGCTTCTTATTATATTTATCGTCATTGCAAATCCCACTGCCATGAAAACTCTGACAAACTTTTTATTTTATATTTATTTTCCAGTAAAAATAAATTATTAGTTATATTGACGGTTTTTTTTACTGGGGTCTCTCGAAGAGTTGAGTGTGAGAGTTACTCTCTCTCGGTGATTCTTTTTCTCTGTGCGTGCGATTTTTTTTGTTGAAAAGTTTTTTGGAGGAGGGAGGATTATTATTATAAGGGAGTTATATTTTTTCAAGGACACGCCATGGAGCTCATCACGAAACCTATTTTGGAGTATTACAACTGGCTCATGACTGATGTTAGAGGTCGGTTGGTCATGCATAAATTATTATCATTATTTGTAAATTTGAGCAAAAATTTCATAAATTTGTGTAATTTGTTTTGTGTGTAGATCCCCGCGTGGACTCTTACCCGCTGATGGGTTCTCCCTTCCCAACGCTTGCGATCTGCCTCACGTACGTGTTCATTGTGAAGCGGCTCGGACCGTGGTACATGCGCAACCGGGAGCCGTTCCAGCTACGAGGTCCTATCGTCATTTATAATGGGATCCAGGTGCTGTTTTCGACGTGGCTATTCTACGAGTATGGGATGGGCGGCTGGTTTAGGGGCTACAGCTTCAAGTGCCAGCCTGTCGACTACTCAAACAGCGAAATGGCCCTTCGGATGGTGCATGTCTGCTGGTGGTACTACTTCTCCAAGTTTACAGAGTTCGTTGACACGGTACGTTACATTATAATTAATTTGTATAGCAAATTTGTACGTGAACTTGCGTATGCGACCTGGATTTTGCTGGAAGAATGTGTGCGTGATAAGAGAGTGTGTACAGTCGTGGGAATTATTAGACTGGAAGAGGCATATAATATGTTCGTTTCCATGAATTCGTTCAAGTTTAGAATGGTTTTGTGCAGGAAATCTAGTTAACTCTCGTCCATTGTACATGTTTCTTGTCCAGGTTCCAATTTCCACACGAATTTCCTGCTTTAAACGGCAGAAAATACAGTTTCTATAATATTCGAAACATACACTCGTTTTCCCACGTAGCAACTTATATGACCTTGATCCTTGGACTGATTGTTGGAAAACATTAATTTATTAACATTGAACTTTCGAGTGTGATATGTTGCCAAACAGGAACAGGCTGAGTAATAGAGAACTAATCTTATAGAATGCACTACTTGTTTACACATCGTCGTGTGGTGGTGCGTCACTTCCTGTGCACAAAGAAGAAGAAAATTATTCCCACGCTGCTGCAGAGCATATATAAAGTTCCGTCGTCGTCGTCGCCGGTTCGAAACCCGGTTTCTCACTTTTGCAGCAACGTTTTTTTGTACATTTTTAATTGCATTTTAGTCTGGGTTTTGTATAGAAAAAAAATGTAACGCACTGAGCAATTTATGAGACTGTGCACATGGATTATTATATCAAGGTACTTTGACGTTCAGTTTGTATTCAAGCCACCTAAGTTTGTATTGGTGCCCAAGGGAAAATGGAAGGAAGCTTGTAGTCAGGTACTGCGCAGCGATGCAAATATTATCTCAGATATTTGTTTGTGATTTTTCTCGGATTTCGGGGGGCATTCGAATTTAGAACCTTCGCCAGAACGAGGAATTAGTTGTGATATCGTATGACAGGGTGGTAACGGGTAGTAGACACCAAATGTGTGACGTAACGAAATTTCATGTAAAATAATTACAAAAATACATAAAAGATGCTTATATCCTTATCTTGTGCATCTTATACAGATTTCACATAAATTATCCCTTAATCCATGTATTCAAATATGTTTTATTACGACAGGAAACTACATAATTGTTTGACAAATATCAGACTTAAACACGACGTATCCTGGCAGAGTTATAATTATTTTTCTCAGTAGACAAATACTTGTCGGTTGTTTTTGAGCACTGCATTTACAATTTTTATATGAGTGATATAATATAAACCAAGTTATTACGTAATAATTTACTGCATAACGAAAAAAAACACAAATCTGCATGGGAAAATCAACCGAGTTTTTTCCACCCGTGAGAGTTTCATACTTGGGCAGGAAAACTGTGACGCGTGTGTATGAAAGGTTCATGGAAGTGTGTGTTTGTGTTTGCACGTGTGGATGCGTGTGTGAACTTTTCATGGAAATATGAGTTTGTTTTCAATTTCTCCGTTTAAATTATTGAACTTGTAGGCTTAAACCTGTGAAATTCTGAACCATAAGTACACGTAAATATGTCACCCAAAAAAAGCCGAATTAAAACTAATTAATTAATTAATTTGCTCCATACAGTTCTTCTTCGTGCTCCGTAAGAAGACTAACCACGTGAGTTCGCTGCACGTGATCCACCACGGGATCATGCCAATGTCAGTTTGGTTTGGAGTAAAGTTCACCCCAGGCGGCCACTCGACATTCTTCAGTCTGCTGAACACGTTCGTGCACATCATAATGTACTTTTACTATATGCTCGCTGCGATGGGACCCCAGTACCAGAAATATTTATGGTGGAAAAAGTACCTGACAACGATCCAGATCATCCAGTTCATTGGGATCGCGTCACACGCATTCCAGCTCCTCTTCATCGACTGCGCGTATCCCAAAGCGTTTGTTTGGTGGATCGGCTGTCATGGACTCTTGTTCCTCGTGTTATTCAGCAAATTCTACAGGGCGACATACCAAGCTAACCAGAAACGTCTTCGGGAGCAGCGCGCCAACAAGCTCAGGCTCGTGCAGGAGGAGGAAGAAGAGGAGAACAACAATAGGCTTAAGAAAGCGCAGCTCGAAGGGGGGGCTGCTGGATCCTCTGTCATTCAGGGACAGCGAGACAGGGAGGTCGATGGAAGGAAAAGAATCGTCAAGGGACATTAAGCATCATGAGTGTCCTTATAAGTTATAATTGCTCACTTCTTGGGACCATAATGTGTAGGTTATTACATAAATATCAAATTTTCTTCAAGAGGACACGGTTTATATCCCTCCATCTCTGCCATTATAACGTGAGAAGCGTAATTATTATGGTGTCTCTATGACCACGATGAGAGAGTCCTTTTCCGTACTTACCAAAAAAAATTAAAAAATAGAACAAAGGAATTAATGACTCGTTGAACATAATTATATTTATTTTGGCTATAAAAATTTACAGAGCTTTTTTTGTATCGTCACCATCGGATAAGTGTTAAACACACACACCAGAAAATGCCTATATGCCTCCAACTGCACACAAGCCAAAATGAAATAGGGAACACTCAGTCGCGATTCATGGGTTTAATATCGCGCTGGAAAATAATAATCAAGATTATTTTTTGGCCTTGAAAAATTGTTGCCAGAACATGATCTTGGTTAGAATTTCATCGCGATATTTAATCGTTTTCACATGAGAGACTGATATGAGCACCCTGTTTATATATTGTTCATCGAAAGTTACTTATTTTCTTTTTTCTATACAGCCAATCCAAGAGCTAATAAAACTAATTAAGAATCAAAATGGCCAGCGTCAGCAATAACATGCGCGATACACACAACTTGAAACTGCTTAAATATGTCATTAAATTATGCAGGGATAGGATAAATATATGTTACTTAATCGTATGAAAAATATATATGTAAAAAGCTAAATATATATATATTTTTACATAAAAAATATTCTAAAATACCTATATTTATGAACAAAAACTCACTCTGAAAATTTTGTTGATACTTTTACGGGATTGTTTGACGTGAACGAACGCGTGTGTGGGGGATCATATATCGATAGTTTATAATACGTGGCTTTTCTTTATATATGCTGTTTTTTTCGTGTTTTGTTTCTTTTGAGGTGGGAATAAAATACACGATCGTGTGCTGGAGAAATTTAAGAGTTTTTTTTTGTAGATTTTTACACATTTATTCGATACAGCTTCAAACTAAAATGATAATCATTTATAATTAACTTATTTTTGTGTGGATAACCGCTC
Source organism: Heteromurus nitidus (assembly GCA_034687055.1). Lineage (NCBI taxonomy): Eukaryota > Metazoa > Arthropoda > Collembola > Entomobryomorpha > Entomobryidae > Heteromurus > Heteromurus nitidus. The sequence continues at coordinate 12,041 of JAQFZW010000853.1, read as the reverse complement.
AACAAGCTTCATAATTCGTCCTCTTGCTTGCGCGTCAGTTCTGCGTGAGTTGCCAGTCATCTTGCAGTCTGCCCCTATACTGAGAAGAATCTGTAGGAGCGTGGAGCTCCGATTCCCCTTCGCCGCAATGACCAGCAAGTTGCAACCTTCTCAATCAGGTTCGTTAATATCAACGTATTTCAGTAGCAACTCGAGCGTTTGTTCCTCCAAATTCGCGACGGCAGAAAGCAATGGAGTATTCCAGTGGACGTCTTTTGTTTGGAATAACAGCGTCTCGAACCCGTGCTCAATCGCCCACTCAACGACTGCGTGGAACTCGCTGGGCGTACAACTCTCTGAACAAGTGTGGAGCACATTCCTTCTGCAATTATCTACCGCCGTCGGGTCAGCCCCATTGTCCAGCAGCGAAATGAGCAAGTCTACGTGAACGCCCTTGCTTAGCAACGGCGTCCTGCTATTTGAGTAACTTAAGTTGAGCAATTCGTGCTTCTTGCTCTTAATCATCCGCAGCATGTTGACCTGTACATCCACACGTGCATTTCGCTTAGTGTCCTTCACAATAGTGTGGACAATGTCGACAATTCGGGGATCGGGGAGCATCAACCCTTCCCCGAACCACTCTCCCTCGACAAGAATCTCGAAAACCGAGTCTTTCGTGCTTCGAGCAGCGACGTGAAGCAGCGTTCCTTGAAGTCAAGCAAAATTGGGCGAGTACCGCAATGACGCAGGACTCGCCGAAGCAATTCAAAGTCGTCGTACGCGCCCGTGGAGAATAACAAGTGCTCAACGGTGCTACATGCTCCGTTTTCAATTGCGATTTGGAGGGGTGTGCGGTGTTCATTGTCCGGTGCCGTCAACTCTCCGCCATGGTCAGCTAGCAGCTGGATAATGGAAACAGGATCCGGGTACTCTTCGATAATTGATGCTACCTTGTGAACTGGCGCCTCATCCCGTTTATTTCTTGCGTTCACGTTGGCTCCTCTGCTGAACAAGTACTTCAACCCACACTCGTTGGCGCAGACAGCGTGGTGGAGGAGTGTGTCTCCATTCTCGTCCGTTTGAAACAGAGTCATTGGCCAGGCGTCCAAGATACAGTCTTCGACGCTTTCCACTTGTGTCAGCTCCCCTGGGATCATGCTTTTCACGACTGAGGGTATCGTACGCAAGTGATTGGGAGTGAACAGCTCCGTGTGACAAGAGTGTTTTTATCATGACATCAAAATGTTTTTGGCCATACAGATTGCGCCATTTCAGAGCAAAGTCGAAAGCAGTGCGTCCTGAATGGTTTGTAACGTGGATGTCAGAGCCACTCATCAGCAGGATCCTGGTGACAATGACAACCTCGCTAGATCCTGGTGCCACCACAAGTCTGTGCAGCAACGGACTGCCTTTAGGGTCCTTTGCGTTCACGTTAATCCCAAGGCTCTGTAAGCTCATGCTTTCCAATCCGGACCACTCCTCAGCGTTTCGAAGTTGTTGTTGCAAATTCAGATCTTCCGTGAGTTTGAGAGCAAAGTGCTAGAACACTGGAAAGTTGCAGTATTCCAGCGCAATGTGCAGGATGCTCCATTCGCTTGGTGTCATGTTTTGCCAGTCTGCTCCGTGCGTGATGAGCTGCTCGATCGTGGCAATGCTCCGGTAATTTTTAACCGCCACTTGGATTACCGTACCTTTGTTAACGCCATTAAAGTCGGCACCGGCGTCTTTGAATAACTGCAGCGTGGATTCGTGTGGGTCAAATTGTTTCACGATGGCATGCAATGGAGTGTTGCCCTTCTCATCCGTGTGATGGACCAATTTGAAGAATGATTCACGCGGGATGTGATGTACGACTAGCTCGTGATAGTCTTCTGGAGAAAGGTATCTTGCAGTTCTGTGAAGCAAACAGTCGGCGTTCTTGCCCAAATTCATGACGTTGGCCCCGAGACTTATGAGTTTTGATAGCAGCATTAAATGCACTATTTGAGCCCACAGAGCAGCTCGAGAACGTGCATCTTTTCTCGAACGAGAGCGGCGTCGTTGTATTGAGAATCAATGACGCAGTAATGATTCAAGGCTCGGATGCTCTCATCGTGGTTCTCAACAAGTTCCCTGAACCTTTGGCAATTGATGAGGTGCTCGACGACAGAGTAGCCTCTGTATTTCACTGCAACGTCGAGAAGCGTAATGGTGTGTTTGGGACCCATATTTCCCGAGAGTTGTTCCAGTTCCATACGCAGTACATTTTGCAAATCGTGTTGATAAGCTTAACGTCAGAATGCCGGATAGTGGCAAATACCAGACCTTCGTCCAAAACGTTATTATGGAATACGCGCGTGTTGAGAAAGTCAAAGAGTCTCGTCAGGTTGCCAGTCGCGCACGCATGCGCCAAGTGGCGTGAGTTCACACTCAACTTTGGTGGCTCGTGTTTGGATAGGGTTTGGATGAGGTTATCCACAAAGTACAACACGACGGGGTGCTTGAACCTGTGACTGGTTAGAACTGCCTTACCACTTTCATCTGAATCAAGAAGTTCGTGGAACCCCTCGCACTCCAGCACGCTGCTTATGAATGACATGCACTCATTGTCTCTTGTCTTGTGAGTGACTCGGCCCCAAGGCTTCTCAAGTAAATGACATAGCCTAACTTTGTAATTGTATATCGTATCATGGGAACTGTCATTTACTTGAGAAGCCTTGATTCGGCCCTTCTCTATTAGGTGGACGACGAATAAAGCTGCAAAGAACTCTGTGACGGTCATGTGGATGAACGCCGGCAGGCTCTCCTCTCCAGCCATCTCCATCAACCCAACATTGAGCACGTCCTCGAGTTGTACTCTGAGCCCGGGTCCGAGTATCTCGTCCAGTTTGGCAGTCCAGCCTGGAAAGAGTAGCTGAACGCTGAAGAACATGTGAGCCAGTTTCAGCTGCTCTTTGTCGTATTTGTTAGAAGACGATGAGTAACTATCAAAGTACTTGTCCAGCTTTTTCTCCAGCAGTCGGTTGTAGAGGTCGGTGACAGAAGAAATGCGGATTGATGGGAGGACTAGACGCGACGTTGAATTTGTTGGATCTGCGTAGTTCCTCGCTTCCCGTTCATACAACTCTCCGATAACCATGCACTGGAGCGGGACTCCAGCAATGTCGCTCCTCCTCATTGACAAATGTAGTGTTTGGAGACAGGCTTCACCGTACTCGTCGAGTTTGGTTTCAACGTAGTGCTGCCCATCTTTCCAGTACCCCACGAGACATTGCCTTTGATCTTTTTCATTAAACGCCAGAATGTTGTGCCCAGGCACGTGCAAGCAATTCTCCAGTTCTTCCAGGAGATGTGGCCGAGTGGTCACCCACAAGCGCACGTTCTTGTTTGATGCGACGGTTTTGAGTACAGCATCACGTTGATCCGAGCTGAGACGAGAGCATGCTTCAAGAATTGACGTGCGATTTCACGCGTCCCTCCTAAATTGGATAGAATATGAAAGAGTGCGTCCTCCACCCCCTTTTCCCCGGCTCCTCCATTAATTTTTTTAAACGCCTCACAACGTTCGAAATATTATCGTACAGCACGATCTCGCCCCGGGATTCGATCTTCCTCGCCAAGTTGGCCAACAACTGCGACTTGCCCATGCCCGGCGTGTCAGATATTAGGACATGGCGGAGGTGGCTCGTGTCCTGCTTAACGCCTTCCTCAAGCATATCAAGGAATCCGTCCTCATCGTACACTTGTTGGTCATTTCTCTTTTCGATTGCCATTTGTATATTGCCCACGTACCCCGAAGACTGAACCCAATAGAACCTTCCAGCTTTATACTCGATCCAGTGGAGATGACGACCTTCAACTTTCTGTGCGACCTCGTCAAAATCGGATATAAAGTCAAGCACCATGTAATTGACTGTTGGGCGATCCATTCGTTTCTGGTTGGTTGTCGTATCTGTGGAGTTTGAGCCTGTGAACCGCGACAGCTCGGGGCGTTCGATTCCAGTGAACACGAATGTGTCACTTTGTAGTTTTGTCTGGAATATTTCATTCGCTTTCAACAATTTCCTTGTGCTAATCCGCCTAGGCACGTAGTACTTTATTTTCTCCGGGATCCTGTTTTCAAGAATATCCGGTTGCTTCTTGTTCACGAGGTCGATGAGTATGGATTGATCCAGCGCGTCATCCAACGGCATCTCTAGCTTCTCCAGCACTTGTCTCAGCGTGACTCGACTCCCAGACACCTTGACCAGTTGGTCCAGTATTTCGCCCTGCCTCGATCGAGTAAGATGCGACCACCTTAGAATGTCCTCAGCCACCTCAACGTGATTCCCCGAACACGCGTTCTGGACGTCGCCAAGCTTCTCGTTAGTTATAACCACGCCCTTGGACCCAAAAGATTGTGGAACGCGTCCAAGTATTCTAGAAACGGGTTGTCCGGAATCGCACACGACAGAGTACACTTGGTCAGGGGTCCCTGAAGATAAGGCGCTATCAAACTCAATCGAACCGTTGATGTGAATGGTTGATCCGGTGTCAGCGAGCTTAGCTGCAGTCACTTGCTTGTCCTGAGAGCAGATCACGATGAGCAGTTTGGCCTTCGACCTGAGAAATTTCTCAAGTCCTTCAGGCGCACTCACGTACGTTAAAGAACCGTTATTCCGTTGGACACCAAACCGCGTTCTCAGTTCACCTGCAAAATCAAACAAATGTTGTTTGTTGGAAACATGAAATGAACGACCCTCTTCTTCAAATTATTTTGTAAACGTTGACCTGCCACTCCCCCGACTCCACACTGCTGTAGCACGTCCAAAAGAACGCTCAGTTTAGCTTCATTAGCGAACTTTGACCTCCAGGTCGATAGGATCTCGTAGAGTGCTTCAAAGTGTGTAGTTGTCCCCATTGTCAATCCATTTTTGATCCGGTACGCATCTCCTCCATCGATTTTGAGTTGTATCGCGACCTCCTTGATTTTTGGTACGAGGGAGCTGTACGAGGGTGAGTTTTGCAGCGCGTTGCATACTTCAGTGAAATTTTATAATTACTACATTTATGGCAGCAACGTTATATGATTAAGATGCAAAAGGGAGTATGTGTATTCTTACGATCGTCCCCAACAATCGGGTCTGGCACGGTGCCTGGAGGGATGCACGCGCCATTTGGCGTCCTTTTCGGCATTTCTATATACCAAATTTTATGTAATAATAATTTGTTTCGTTTACGGATGAGTTAAAACGTGTCCCCCTTTCTTCATCCAAATGTTTATGAGATTTTCTGTGTATTACATTTCCACTGGTCAATATATAGTCAGCAACGAAACAACCCATATATACGAATTGTGGTTCTTATCAGCAAGATAAGTGTTTGCTCGTGCCAGTATGATAAGGGAAAAGCCATATATATAATCATGGTGGTGTCGCATCTTTATATACACACCATTGCATGAACATTTGCGAATGAATATTATCTGCGTTATTTTTATTCCAGACTATCTGGATGTTTTCTGGGTCCAAACAATAATTCTTTTGTTCACTGACATTTCAGTTTTGTGTTTTAGATGATTTGTGATTGTGGGATTGGGCTCTCCACAAAGTAGTGTTTTGTTAACGTACTTTTGAGTTTAAAAATATACTACTGTATATCGAAACATTCGAAACATAAATTTATGAGTAACGAAACGTGTTGCTCAACTAGCAAAACCCGTAAAGCATAATTTCACCCAATTCTCATTACACCCCCTTTTGACCTTGAACGTGACTTAATTAATCACGTTGAAAAAAAACATAAAATTCAAGTCACATGCACATTGTCGATTAAAGAAAGGACTCTCAAGTAACAAAAATCAAATAAAAAAATATTCGCTATTAAAAACTATCTAGCACATCTAATCAACCCGTGAGCGACTCCAATGACCCGTAACATTATATACATACAACAACTAGTATATATACTCACGTTTAAACATTATAAAAAAATTAAGAATTTTTTACAAATTGCATTCGTATAATAATTATCGCGCAGGTAGATACACACAAAAAATTGACATAGAGCCGCAAGATTAGACAATTGTGGAATGACCAAAAGCGTTAATGTAAAACGAGAGAGAGAGAAAAAAAAACATAATTTCTTTTTGGAGTGGTCATCTCTTAATCGAAGAAAAATATGAAGCCTATGATAATACACGCGTAACCTTGCATCACCGTAAACGTGACACTGCGCTACTCGATCACATCGACCAAGTTCGTTCACCTGCGTGCTCAAACTTGTCGCGTTTTTATATAGCGCGATATACACTATCGCGCGCGTGTGTGCATATATGAGTTCTTGACGATTGGTTTCATAATCGAAATTACGTAACTCGGTCGAAAGAACATTATATATTTGCGACACATTTGGGAAAAAGTTGGTTTGGCAGCGTTAGTTTTTTGGTTATGAGCTAGACCTCAACAAGAAATCAATATACACACCATTCTAAACGCGTCATTTATTATCGTATGCTGATTTGAAAGTTAAAAACATATTGCGAACGACCTACAACACTACTGACCACATTCTTTTTTTTGTATATTCATGAATGCATGCTCTTTCTCTTTTTTTTGTGATGCATGTAAAAAAAACTGTGTGCTAAACTGCACAAGATGCAACTCATTTTTTATGCATTTACACAGTATTTTGTTTATGAATCGTTTAACTACTTTCAAACGTTTCAAACCAGAGGTGGGCATATATAACTGGATGAACTTTACTGATTTAAGCTAACATTTAACTTTAATTGTGAAATTCCCCACCTCAAAACATAATTGTAATTTTGCGCAGTTCCATATATTCTCCCCATACGCTCAACACGTGAACCATCGGCTTTTCTAACGAAAGAAATCACGTGAACCCGTAATGTTTCTATCATATTTATAACCTTAAACGCAAAGCCTGAAAAAAAAATTCCACGTATAATCCGGAAAATCCCCAAACCATATTTTTAAAAATACAAAAATAAATCAGCCACCCACCCCTGCTCGTTTTTTTCCCACAAAAATCAAATCACACTCGCAGCACGTCCTCGGCTCCTGCAAATGAAGTTCATATGCACGCAACAACCACCCACCCACCTCAAACAATGAAGCAACGCACAGAAACCTGGCCAAGCGTCCCTCAAAAAGAAGACGATAAGACGAAGGAGCCTGCTGACATTCAAACACAAAGAACCTTGCTTTGTTTCACACACACAAAAAAAGGCTTCCTCGAGAAGAGCATCACAGAACACGAAAAAATGATGATTGTTGTGTACATGATTTCATGGTACAGCGTATACATCGTCAAGAAGTACGAATCTCATGCAGTCAGTCACACACAAAAAAAAATATCACGCGACTCGTACAAAACAGACAAGTTTCGTTCCCTTTCGCTGTATACCTCTTGAACATCTCGTGAATCTTTTTTTTTCAAAATCTTAAACTATATAATATAGTTAGATGATGAGAAAAGCTCGTATAAACCGCACTGTTGCACAGTAATTGTCATATAGCTATAGTCGTCGTCGCATGCGCATACATGGTATTTATATTGAATAAGTGACCTAGTATTCACCACATCGGCGAATATGTAGGTCCAACATACAAACCGAGTTTGAAAACAGTCGCATTGTTCATCCAATTTTCAGTTGTGCTTTGCTGCTGTTGCAGTTTGTGTGTGTGCGTGAGTGTGTGAGTGTGTGCGATATATATATCTGATTTTTCGCAACTTTTCGTGCCTTTTTGAACGTAATTTCTTAATCAATTTATTTTTGGCAGTTACCAAATTAAAGTAACATATACGTGCTTCGACAATGTCGAAGATATTCGATAACTGGAGTGGGGGAGGAGGAGGATCATCATCATCATGCGCTGCTGGATTCTCCGGGAAAGGGTATTTCGACCCGGAGTCTTATGATGATGTGAGCAAGCATTTTTTTAATTATTTCAAAATCGTAAGGTCTTTTTAGCGTTTCGAGTAACAAAAAAATGATTGTATTTATAGCTGCTGACCCGCCTCCGCTCTACATTCATGAGCGGCAAGACGCGTAACGTCAAGTTCCGCATAACCCAGCTGAAATCGCTGCTCCGAATGTACATTGAGCGGAATGACGAGATCCTGGAAGCACTCCGTATGGACATGCGCAAGTCTACGCTGGAAGGATACATGTACGAGATCGACCTCATGAAGAATGACGTCAAGGAGTCGATCAAGTGCCTCGAGGAGTGGGCTCGACCATATTGGCTCAAAACAAACTGGCTCACCATCGCTGACAGGGGCTACATCCTCAAGGAACCTTACGGGGTCGTTCTTGTCATCGGAACTTGGAACTAGTGAGTATTTTTTTAAGTATTTCAAATGTCAAAATAAAAGTGGCTGTCCAGGAATATTTTGCAACCGAAGTTTTTTAAAAACATTTATAAAAAAATCTTGTGTGTAGCCCGTTCCAGTTGACCCTGGTTCCAGTGGCAGGCGCAGTAGCCGCAGGTAACTGCGTGGTCATCAAGCCGTCAGAAGTATCGTCTCACTCTGCTCGAAAGATCGCAGAGCTAATCCCCCAATACCTGGACTCTGACTGCTACACGGTTGTGAACGGTGGCTCATACGAGACGGACCTTCTCCTCGACCACCGCTTCGACTACATTTTCTACACGGGAAGCATCGGGGTCGGGAGGAAGATCCACGCCAAGGCGAATAAGCACTTGACTCCTGTCACGCTCGAACTCGGCGGTAAGAGCCCCGTATTTATCGACGACACTGTCGATTACGCCATCACCGTGAAGCGGATCCTATGGGGAAAGTGCATGAACATGGGACAGACGTACGTAAAAACAATAATTTTTTTGACATTTTTTAAAAGAAAAAAAAACGTTTTTAACAAAAAATGCTTGATAAATTTAGGTGTGTGGCCCCAGACTATGTGTTATGCACAGAGCGAGTCGCGTCGAAGCTGCTCCCTCACCTTGCCCCTTGCATGAAAGAGTGGTACGGGAAGGAGTGGAAGTCTGTCCCGGACCTCGCTCGGATCATCAACAAGAAGCACTTCCATCGTATCGTCAACCTCATCAAGACAGCTTCCGGAGTGGTGGTTATGGGCGGCGAGATGGACGAGGATGACTTGTGGATCAAACCCACTGTTATTTTAGGGGTGAAGTCCACAGACCCGATCATGAACGAAGAAGTGTTTGGCCCAGTGCTCCCAATCATGATTCTTGATGAGGCTCCAGACTGTGGGCTCGAGCAAGCTGTCCAGTTCGTCAACTCGAGGAGCTGGAACCCACTATGCCTTTACTGCTTCAGCTCCAGCAACCATGTGCGCGATGTGTTACAACAGCGCACTCAGTCTGGGAACATGGCGTTCAACGACACCATCGTTCAGTTTGTCAGTAAGTGACCGTTAAACATATTTCAATTTAATTTAAACAATTGAGTGCGTAATCGTGTGTATTTTAATTCGTGTCCCCAGTCGACGAGTTCCCATTCGGCGGTATCGGGACATCAGGCATGGGCTCATACCACGGCAAGTACTCGTTCGACACATTCACGCACGAGAAGCCAGTCGTTGTCCGCGACTTTAGTTTGGTTGGGGACAAGGTCGGATTGATCCGCTACCCCCCATACAACAAATACAAGATCAACTTCCTCTCGTTCATGCTCTGGCACTGGAAGAAATTCAAAATCTTCTACTTTGACTATGTCCCACACGCGCTATGCTTCCTCTTCGGCGTCGTTGCCCTCTGCATCTTCGAGTTTTTTTATGGAGACGGAGATCTAGCGAGGCAACTCATTACGCTCGTCAATACTGCACGGGATGCCGCTGAATTACTATGAATTACTGTACATTTTTATTAAAATCTCCATTTTTACTGTATACTGTACTTTTATTTATAATTATTATTATCTCAAGCAATATATATACTCTCTACTTATAAATATTATATTTTATTCACTTTTATTATACATTTACACCGCACCAGGATTACTAGGATTTTATTTCAAATAAACACACGGATGGATCATTTACCGACGTTATTTTATATTAATTTTTTCGTTTAAAGTGTTATTTTTTCATATCGTCTCAAGACACCCCAATAATGCGTCAGGTATACAAGCTTGGATCAAACGCTTCTGAGAGTTTATATCTTCTACAAAGAATCCAGCAGCTGAATGATTGAACGCGCACATAATATGTCTCATATAAAATGTTGGATTAAAATTCAATAGAAATTGTTCCAGCAAAAAAAATTGACTCCTGTTCCTCGTCGATATGAACAAATTTTCACATGATTTACCAGACAATATAATCCCGCATTACAACCCGCCTGTATGCTGTCACAACGAAGACGTTTTTTATGTATATTTTTATTGTTGATACACAGATTTTGTAGATATAAAACCTCCAAACCACCTCACATACTGGAGCCGAATACACAGTAAAGAAAAGCATGCAGGTAAAAACTCCCGTTTTGTGATTACAAAATTTTTGCATGCAAAAAAAAACAACTGTATGTGACGATATGACAGCTTGTTCGCTCTCTCGAACAAAAAAAACACAATGAAGACGCGGTTCTTAAGAGTTGTTACCACACAATAAAAAAAAGTACCAAAAAAAGCAATATATACAAAATGGTCATAACACGAAAACCTCGCGAGTACCTGTACAAATCCAAATCGAGTGTTTTTGAGAGAAAGGTTTTTTTTGGCAAGTAGATTCGATATCGCAGCGAGCACGACCAACAAAATAAGGATCCGCAACAAATTTTTGCTCATATAAGTTTATATCGCGAGAAGTACCTTTGAGAGAGAAGAGAGGGGGAGAAGCGAATACCTACAACAAAGGAGAGAGAGAGGAGAGAAGGAACGTCATAATACATTTTACCCAGTCACCCATATACTCTCAAAACACCAGACATCATCACACGTCTTTGAAGTAAGACTTAAGTTTGAGATACACTCAGTCAACACCAAAGTTCGTGCATTCCAAATCGTCCGGATTCACATAGATACGTGATTCTACGAGTGAATAACGCATGCTAGAGTTATTTTAATGATATTTCCACTCATTTATTCAAAAAATTACAAAAATACTTTTTGAATAAATAAAATTTTATAAGAATGCATATATTAAGACCCAATAATATTATTTAAAATTAATTAAACTTTACAAACGAAGGCAATAAATAAGACTATATTTTTATTTGAAAATCATCAAATTTTAAGAACGTTGAGCAGAAAATTGGTTTAATAAATTTAAAATTAATTTAATGCTAAAAATACAAGGTGAAAATGACTTAAAGTTAAGACTTAAAGTTAAAATTACTATCCAAAATTAAATTTCAAAACACATAACATAAGAAAATTAAATTTAGGTATCTTTTGCCAATCTAAAAACATACAGCAGCAAACTTAAGCCTAAAACAGAACGGGGACGACAGAAGGATTTCTTATTCGTGCATAGCATGAGAAGGAAGTATTTGGGAAAAATTTGAAATTTGAAATCGTGTGGGAAGTTGGTCAAAATGGACATTGATCATTTACCATTTTGACTGGGTAGATAAATATAACTTTGTGAATTTTTGAGGGCTAATGCAGACTGCGGACCACAGAGTGGACTTCATATTCGTACGTAGCATGAGTAGGAGCGTCTTTGGTAAAAATTTGAAATTTGAAATCGTGTGGGAAGTTGGTCAAAATGGACATTGAACATTTATCATTTTTGACTGGGTAGATAAATATAACTTTGTGAATTTTTGAGGGCTAATGCAGACTCCGGACTACCGAGTGGACTTCATATTCGTACGTAGCATGAGTAGGAGAGTCTTTGGTAAAAATTTGAAATTTGAAATCGTGTGGGAAGTTGGTCAAAATGGACATTGAACATTTACCATTTTTGACTGGGTAGATAAATATAACTTTGTGAATTTTTGAGGGCTAATGCAGACTGCGGACCACAGAGTGGACTTCATATTCGTACGTAGCATGAGTAGGAGCGTCTTTGGTAAAAATTTGAAATTTGAAATCGTGTGGGAAGTTGGTCAAAATGGACATTGAACATTTACACATATTGACTGGGTGGG
>JAQFZW010000852.1:0-39890 GCA_034687055.1 Heteromurus nitidus | reverse complement strand
CCATTATTCCGTTGAATATTTGCAGTTTACTGAGTTTGAACGAATTACGAATCGAGTTTCGCTAAGTTTGAAATTGCTGACAAATAAACGGATATGTCAACTTGATTCAATATGGCTCCCTGAGTTCTAAGTCTATGAATGATGCATCCTAGTTTTTAAAAATATTTGGGTTTGTGACAGTAGTTTCCAAAAAAGCAGAACTAAAATAAAATACATACAATGGTCCAACAGTTGATGCATAATTCTTTGTGAAATTTCAACATATGAGGTCATCACAAACCAATCCGTAGTGTTTGAAAGGAAAATTTCGATGTGCTATGCCATGAATACGAATTTATGAACATTAGCACTTAGCACTAATGTAAGCTGCTTACGGCTGACATGGGTCCACTGCACAATCCGTTATTTTATTTCACAACCATATTTTCAATCGGTGTTTATCATTAATTATGAAATGCTAGAAGTCGTGTTGGCGAATGCTTACCTCAACTATTCCATATTTAAAGAACATTTCATTCGTAAATCATGAGATGCATGCTTTCCACTCACGATAATGGACGACCACGGTTGTCCCAAAGTTGAAAGTGTTGGTCCCACCCCCACCGTTTCTGCTATATAAATTCTTTCATTTTTTATCATTGTGCTGTGTCTTAAACCTACAAAGAGGTTAAGAATTTTTTCATGAAAGAACTAAATGTGTGAAGATTCTTAAACAGAACTGAGATAGGAGGGTTCTTTTATTATTTTAGGAAGGGTTTAGTTGCATTGATAAAAGTGTAAGGCAGTACGAAGAACTTTCTACCCGTCATCGGCAAGGGAAAGGGGAAACGACCATTCTGGCAACTCACTGTACATGCATTTTTGAGCGTCTGCAATTTAAACCAATGCAATGGCATATTATTATGTCTTGTTCTAATTTTGTGGTCACAAAATACAAACAGCAAATGACAAACATCCAACGACAAAATCCCACAATAACTCAGAACTCAATTGGAGCTGACATCTGCCAACCCCATATTACTTAGAATTTCGAATTTTCTAAAAATGTGTTTTTTGAAGTCAGCATGATGAGATTCGTCGAGATCTGCAATAAAAAAAATTTGGTCCAGTTACGAAAAAAACTTAGAAATTTTACTGGCCACCGCTATCTGCAATCCAACCTTTTTGAGGGATAAACGATAAAAGGGTTAAAATCCTACCTTCGGGTAGACCTCATCATGATTTTCAAACATGCTCGTCGCATCCATAATCATTAGCTGAAATAAACTGTGGTTGATATCAATACAACGCTTGATTTCTTCAACACCAAAAACCTTCAATCCAGAGTGCTTCCGTGCACTTGTGGTTCCTTCGTCCTTCACTTTAAAATACTAACGTGCTGACAACCTATTAGTATCGTTCATGTGAAACTTCCAGCACAACTCTACTTCTATTGTTTTCTCCAGCAAACTTTTTTGTGCTTGCTAACCGAATGAGCATGAGTGTATCACATTTTTTTCTCCAAAAAATGAATATATAGCAGATGACTAGGTGCTGTGGCTGTGAAGCACACAAATTCAGCGGAGAGCTGTATTGTGTTGTGCCTGGGCTGGGATGAGCATTTGAGTAAGTATCTGGAGAAGAGCCTACTCTCAACAAACATCGTCTTTTTTGCCGGGATCACCACACCGGTAAAAGTTAGAACAATAACAACTACTTTAGTAACTAACCTTGTTAGTATAATGGGTTTTTGTGTCATAAATTAATTTTTAGTAGTGTTCTATAGTGTTTTGCATTATTAAGACAAAATTAAGACTGAAAATACAACATTATGTAGGACGCACACGTTACATGGACATTGGATAATATGATGTCATTTTGTCATTGGTAAGTCGAAATTTTACAGGGGTCTTTTTACTGAGTTGATTTAAGTAAGGGGTAAAAAAGGTGTTTTATAATGCTAAAATGATACATTTATTGAGAAGTTTGGTAATACTAAATTAGTATCATACATCATGGATTAAATTCACGGTGTGTGGTCTGCCTCCGTCTGGGGCATGTTTATGTATACAACGTGAATTTGTAATTTTTCATTTTCATTTTCTTTCTGTGTGGGCTGTCAACATTCGCATTGACAATACTTCTATTTTTACTCGTCGCCATTGAAGCGTAAACAATATAGGTATCTTTAATTTTGTGCTCTTGTTGTTGTCTTGACTAACCATTACGATTACAGGCTTGTTTTTCCCTGGAGTTTGAAATTTATTTTATGGTTGATAAAAACCCAGCACTTGTAAAATGTTTGGTATGATTTCATTCAACTCACTCTAAAAGTCTAAAGTGCGCTTTCACTCTCGAGTTAATTTTGTGAAAGTTCTCAAATACATTGAAGAAAGGATTTTTTGCAGTTTATAACGTACGTTTCATATTTATGGGAGGGGTTTACGGTTCTCGTTCACGCCACGTGTCTTGAAAGGCATAACATATTTTTTATCTATGCATTTTTCTTTTATTGTGTTGTAGAACTAGATCTCTTGCTGATGATTATAAATACGCACTTAAAGTCCAGCCAAGATAATAATGCTGCAGTGACGAGCAGAGTGCATACGTAGGCCGTGTGCATATCTTTTTGAACACTGGTGAAAGCAGAAACACCTTCGAGTTCCGGCTTGCGTGTATTCATATTTGCGCATTTTGGTAAGATTTACTTTTTATGGCCGAGTGTGTTGATGAGATGATCGTTTTGTTGTGTTAAAGTGTTAATTGCTAATTCATGGGCTAATAACGATTTACTTTCTGTTTCTATACTGTTCAGAAAACAACACGAAACTCTTTAACCAATGTCTGATCAAGCCAGTACGAAGTTTCCGTACCTAATTTTAGGAAATTTGTCACCGGAGAAGAGCACGCATAATAGGTAAGTCAAGTTTAAATTGAAAAGCGTTTTCATATGCGCGTATACTTATGGTTTGTCAAGGCATCTGTATGAGGAAAAAAATTCATAAGAGTCGGATTTTCATGGGATAGAAATAAGGATTTCACTGGAAAACGAGATGCAGGCACAGGTCTGAAGCTCTCCAGTGTTGAAGGGCAGGGTCGTTCTAATTCTTCGGCGGGAGACTGTCTCTCTGGAGGTGGTGACGCAATACCACACCCATTTCCTGACTTTGTCACTTCCACAACAGGGCAGCATATTGTGCATCATGACGTCATTGGGGGATACAATAAGCACATAAGTTTATCACAAATGAAAGCAATTCTGACGGCACAGAAAGAATTGAGGACACCTGTTGGATCTCTCTATCCAAGCTCGTCTCAGATATCGTTAATTCCAGAAACTGATATGATATACCAAAAGTATTTTCCCAACGACGGGAATGAAACGAAGAAGAAATCTTCTAAAAATGCTCCGAAAAAACTATCTGTACGTACTGGTGGTCCTAGCTCTACCGCCAACGCTGCAATTCCAAGATCGAGACTAGAACCGCTAAACACTTCAGTAAAGCATGCAATTTCCTCGAGTGCTTCCGAATCAAATATCTGCAGCGTAAAATTAAATTCTGAAAATCCACTTAACCAATCTGAAGGAAATTCGGTGACAAAATCAGTCTCCAATGAACGACATAACGAAATCAAAATAAGGGATGTTGAAGCTAAGTTCAGGAAACGTGTTCACCAGCAACTGCTTACAATGAACACGGATATTGAGAGACAAGGTACGGAACTGATGGAAATCAGAAAAGAATTGAAAGAACTACGGCATGTTGTTCGCAGGCAAGCCACCGAGCAAGACAGTTACAAATGTTCTGTTGATACGTTATCAAAAAACTTGAACGAAGTAGATAGCAAGTTAGACCTATTGCAGGTTTGTTTATGCTGCATATTGAAGCTCAATAGTCATCAAACCTTTTACTACGTTGCTTTTAATACTTGCTGCTTGTACTTGGTGTGCACTATTATCAGGAAACGGTTAATGGACAGGAAAAGAATATCTTGGCAAAGCTAATGCTAATAGGGGAGATGTCCGATTCAGACTCAGATTTTGAAGAGTCTGGTGGAAAGGACATGGGTGCAACTGAAAGTTCATCTAGGTTTATTGGTACTACCACGGCTTCAAAGCGTGAAACCACGAGCGGTGTCGATACATTTCCCAAGCAGTGCTACAACTGGATACCTATTGCTCCTGATTTCGATAAGTTACTCCATTCAGTAGCACTTCTTAACTATCGCATGGATCGAAATCAGACTATGAAAATGTGTGCAACGTCAAATGGTGCTACATTTAAGGTATGATGACCGAACATCATTTTCGCCTTGAAAGCTCTGTGTAGAGAAAAAACGAATCAATTGAAGGCTTTAATCATAATAAGTGAAAAATTATTAGTGCTCCTCTATAAATATTCATGCACGATTACTTGCAGAATGCAGATGTTGTGGATTTATCCCTTTTTAAAAACGGTATCGTTTTGGGCTCGTCGGGGTTTCGGAGTTATTCCACCATGTCTGTCATACGTTTTGTTAACGAAATTTTCAATGGATTTTTCCCTACTGAATTAAGCACTCAGTATCCAGAAGGGGTTGTTATAATTGTGAGACTGCATTATTATGAACCGAACCATTTTGGCAATTACCAATTACGTCAAGGTGTTGCTTCCTTAACTATATCTTTCAGTTTCACATTCCCATTCAAAATATTTCGTGTTATATTTTAAGCTGAATGACAAGCGTTCCATTGAATACTCAATCGAATCGAAGTTTAACGGAAACGGAGCAAAGCTAAGTGTGAAAGATGATCCTCCGGATCTCATTCCTGGCGCAGATATTAATTCTCTCAGTAGAAAACAGTCGATGGAAACAGTTACGGCATCAGCGACGTACGTCTTAACATTAAACTGAAAGAATGTGTGAAAGTGTGCTATATATTATTGTATTATCTGAAGGAGACACAAGTTTGATTGGTCGGTTCTTAGGTTATCAACGTCACAAATTTCTTTGGCGTCCGCCAGATCATCTTGTGTTGGTGCTTTTGCGGGTGGTAGAGGGGTTTATGAAGTTCTTCCAGACCTTACAACCCCAGATTCTGATTACCAGAAAACAATCACTCTTAAGTTGCATATCGGAGAGTTTGGTGCGAATATATAGTTTAGCCAATGAAGTATGGTATACTGTAATATACGATCATAACTAATAATTTCTGTTTAATATTTCTAGGATGGCGGTTTAAGTTTAAGGCATCGACGAGCTCAACCGTGAAAGCTGTTTTAGATCACTTGGAACATGCTTTTAGAAAGAAGAAGAACGAAGGAGAAGACAACGAAACCCCATCGAGTTCCTTAACATTGGATATGATACTACCCGTTCCTTACGGAAGATTGTCATGTATCAATTCAACGTTACAAGAGTACGGGATAACCCAGAATACACTGCTTTATATACAAGAACGAAAGTGTTGAAATCTGTGGAAAGCTTTCTCTTCACCCCGACTCCAACATTCCCATCCACAAACGTAAAAGTAACTCCTAATTCAATACACAATTCATATACGCTTACCTTCATATGGTTAATATTTCTTGCCATTATGGAACGTACTTCGGACTCAATTGAGAACTTAATTGCACAGTCAGCAAGATTAAAAGATGCAACTTCCTTGAAGCAAGATTTAGAAGATAAATTATCAGCATTGACCATATATAATAACATGGCCGTTCTGTCTAAAAAGCAAAATGTTTTCAATGCTAAAGTTCTTAACACTTCGTGCAAAGTGACCACCGTGGCTTCAGTGCCAAACAGTCTTCAAATGCTCCAAGTTGTGTTTAAAAATGTTTCAGAGAAGCTTACACTTAGTTCAAAGCATTGGCAGTTTTGTATAAGTTTAAATAATAATAATACGCAAATGACATGGAATTTCGAGGATTCACTGGGACCAGGGTGTACGGAAAAGATATGTTGTCAATTACCTGATATTTCCAATTTTCCATTGCACAAAATACAAATCCGCCTAAAATTTACGATTACCTTTGGGTCTCAAACTTATACAAAGCTCTTGGATGTTCACGAAGCTTGTATAGACATCCTACACTGCTTGGATCCGGCACGACTACTTTTCGAAAACGGTGGAACTTTCTCCATTTCAGACGTTAGTTTTGTCGACATATGCAATACGGAGGACCCTAAAGTGCATTTTCCTCCCATAACTAAATTTTTGTTGAAGTTGGATTGTTCACTTAAGCAAAGGTTTGTGAAAGATATATTATTAAGTGACTCATTTCATAGAGGCTTTGAAAATATTGAAGAACTCAGTACCACGGCGGACTTTTCGGTGTTCTTTGCTGGACATAAGATCGACATTAGTCTTTTGCAATCAAATAACATAATCGCGGTGAAATGTACGAATCCTTCCGTTTTGTGTGCGTTGAAAGCGTCTATATTAAAGAGATTAGGATCTATTAGAGGTGTTTGTGTTACTGGATTGGATGACAGCGGCAGAGAAAATTTACATAGTATTAGTTTACGACTGAACACTTACGTTAGTGATAATAATAACCCAGTTGAATTAGAAGATGTAATGGAATTATATCTCGAATTTAGGGATGCTAGTGAATCCATACACTTCTCCGTGGAAAATATAATAGAAATAGAGTAGCGAATTGATGAAGACGACGATATTTTTGTTAGAAGGGTCCGATCAAATTTCAAATGGATGGAAATAAAAAAAATTACACAAGTTTTTCTTTATTAAAAGGCATAACTGCAATTTTATTGTTTGCAAGAAGTGCTCATAAACTCATATAATGATTTTTGCGAAATCTTGAGTAAGTAGTCTTTATTCGGAACATATAAAACTCATTTAAATTAAAAATACAGTTTTGGCTAAGGACCTATATGTAATTAGGGCAGTCAAATAGTAACTAGCACTCTCGAAATATTAAAGCACTATACATCATGTAATGTAATGGTTACGTTGTCCTATATATATTTTTGCTTCATCAATGGAAACTGACTACTTAAGTTTATAACTACACACATAATATATTACTAGAAGGGATTTGTTTGACAAAAAACACTGATTAAGCCAGTGAGTCTAAACATAAAATTTGGAAGTACCTTCCCTCTGTGAAGGAGTAGGATTTGCATATACTGTGGATCGCTTTAGTTTTCCAACTTCAATTAGCATTGCATCTGAATCAACTTTGGTTACAGTTAGATGTTTTCCTTTGGACTTTTTACTGGATTTAGGCAACGTATTCGAATGGTGGCCATGAGAGTTTACATTAGCCATCAACTCCGTGTCAGCTAACGCTGTGGTCACCACAGCCATTTCTCTCAACTTGTGATCTATGGTAATGGTCTCAGTTGTGTTTTCGAGGGCACAGATCCACTTTCTCTTTTCAGTCGGTGTGGGGGCGGTGAACAAAATCCAAGCCCTTCTTTCTGGACTGTATATCCTCCAAGAATTATGAACCATCCCGAAAAATTCATCTGCAAATACACAGTTCAATTATAGATACCAAGTTTTTAAAATCCTTAAAATACTAATTTGGAAATGTTTTGCCCACCTTCTTCGTTACTGTCGATATTAACCCACATTCGCAAGTTAAGATCAATTCTTCCATCGAAAACGTATCCGTTCTTTTTCATGAAGTCCTTTTTGCAATAAATCAAGTCTTTGTTAAGAACAGCCACAAAAACTTCTTTATGCTTCCTTCCCTGTGTAACTTTGACTAGTTCTCCTTTACGAAGAATGGCTGCATTTCGATCAACGAGATTTGGACCCTGTATAATGAACACCAGATTGTTAGAGTAAGAATAAATTTTTTCATGGATATTCCATGATATTCTGTATAATATGTACAATCATATCAAGTTAATTTCTAACCTCCCATCCATCTACCGAGTTCTGCAATCGAATGATCTCCTGCAATGATTCGAACTGTCTTTGTGTATCGTTAATTTTCGTTGCGACGGATTTCATGGTCTCCAGAGCTTCAACCACAGACTGATGATCTATGTGGGACTCCTAGGATCAAGTAACCATATACAAATTGTTAAATAGCCCATTATAATTTTGAAAATTTTATCAGCAAATCAAAATATATAAATATCGACTGTACCTCTGTATGCTTGAGTAGCTCGTTTAATTGCAAATGATATTGGCATATCCTCTGAATTGGTCTTAATAGAAACCCATGGAGGGGTAATTTGTCCATCATTTGTAGCCTTCGGCATGCCTCAAAAAACTCTGCATACTGCGAAAACTGAACCAAGCTCCGTACAGTTGCAACAGAGATGGGATTGTTGCAACAATATTCTGAGTATAGACCAAATTTGTCCGCCTGAAATAATACAAATTTTGAGTTTCAATTAAATCTTACAAACAACAAACGAATTCTTTAGGTGAGCAAATTTCATTTGTAGATAGTTTCGTACCCACGAAGTGAAGACCTCTCCTACATTGGATCTTGAAACAAAGGTCTGATCAACTTGACTTTTAAGAGCTTCCAAAAACTTCACATGGAGTCTCAGGATGTCTTCAATATTTGAAAATATGTTTTGTACTGTTCTGGAACTAAATAAGTCATTGCGTGCTCGGCAAGGATTTAGAAAGCCTTGAACAATGTCATTTAATGTCTTCACGTAGTTTTGTTCAGTATGAATAATCTCGCGGACGACTTTTCCTCGAATGCTGTTGTCTTCCCGTGGAACTTCCCCACAACTGTTGGCAGAGTCAGTCGTTTTAAGTCTCCTCTTATGTTTTCTGTGAGGAAGTGAATGGTAATACGAAGGGCTTTCAAATTTCTCATGTTGCCTCTCATCACTTGAAGAGAAACCGTCATCACCATCCAGTTTGGCATCTACAAGATCTTCATAGGAAGCCGTATCAGAGCTTCCACTCCCCTCATTTGGCGAAGCGTTATGCTCATCCCACGAATGGTCTGGTATCTCAACCAGGGATAGCTTTGTTAATGTTGCGGTTGAGCCATTCGGATGGCCACGACTAGCGTAATTTGAGGCTGGTGAGGATCCGTTTGCCACCGAATTCGGAGAAATGTAGTCAGACCGAATTCTTCGCAGGTTGCTTACGTGGCGAGGTTCTGTTTGTTGGTCCTCAATCCCTATCCCCGAGTCACCGCTTTGGCACTTATCCCCTCGAACTGACTTTACATTGCTTTGCCTCATTTTACCATTGACCTTATCCCTGCAGGAAGCACACATAGAAATTATTATATTGCAAGCAACTAATTATCCCAGTAAATGGACATGATCGGTGAAACATCTTCTTACCTTGCACTATCTGCATCCAGTCGCCCAAGTAAATCCGGAGAGCTTCCAACGGCCCCCTTTCCTCCTTTACTTTTTCTGTGAACGTCACCGGCATTTTTGGAAACATTTGAACCCGACCCGAAACGAAGGGAAAATGTCTTGGAAAATCGTTTGAAAAGACTAGGACTCGTCGACGAAATATCGGAAGATCTCAACATTGTGGATGCTGACATTGTACGACTCCCACTGTCTAGTGCACATCTGCAAGCAGCATCATCGCCGCTTTCTGAATGACCACTGTTGGGATCTGAAGAAACCTCTTGTAAATGAAGGTGTGTGATGCTTCCTTTACTTATCGGTCTCGAACTTCTCGATGCTGCATTTCCAGAAGCTTGTGATACCTCCATATCACGATACAATTTCATCCATGCCCTGCAAACAGATACAGAACGAAAAGTATAACATACGTAAACACCTTCCGAGTATTTTTGTATCCAGATATTCAATACTAATCCTTCTTATATTTATTCACATTTAATATTTGTTCAATGTTATATCAGTTCTCGAGAATTTACAACAACTGACTACCAACAAGCAAATTCTCAGCAGGGTTTCCACTGCTGCATTTGGTATCACATTTTTCGTGACGGTACTACAAACATGATAACATCTTATGATTTTACGAATACCAAGTAGAATATTACGGTTTTGTGGTTAGGTTGGGTGTGAAGGGTACGCGTGTTTCGCTTGAAATACATTGTACCATATAAATGTAGGAAAAAGGTAGCTAATTTTCACAGTAAAAAGTTTGAAATGTATCATGGGTATCATGCATCGTTTACAAGGCAAAACGTGATAAGACTACAGCCTTAATTCCTAATCCGTAGTGTTCCTGCCATTAGACCGATCTTCGTGTACCACGGGAGTAAAACTCCATGCATTTTATAGGCTAAAGTGTCAAGTCCGCACTTTTTAAGGATAGCAGAAGTAACAAGGCTATACAAACACATTTGCCGTCACATATTTGTTTGTGTAACATCTACATATACATTTTGCTAACTGGACACTTAGGTTTTATCAAAAGTTGTCCAAGTTTTCAATTTATGGAAATACGTATGCGCACGCGCATTGTATATTACGATCCAAGGCAGATTTATGGTAAAAATGAAAGCTCAGCTCCTTCATATTTTCATTAAGCTACTCATCGATATCCTATTGTTTTAGCTGGTTCCTTACTAAATTATCTAATTGGAGAAACTGGAAAAGTACGATGAGAAAACTTACTTTCTCTGTGCATAGTCGAAGGACTTTGGTCTTCTGTCGGAAAAGGATGCGGCTGAGGACGATGGCGGTGATCCCAGCTTATGCCACCTCATCTGAAATTTCAAAACGTACAAAGAATATATTAACGTATTTTGTCAAAAATGATGTGACTATCATTTAATTGAAAGGATCTCTACGTATATGAAAGTATGAAAGATCAACAGGATGTTTTGTTATTGTGAAGAAATGAGTCATGTAAACGTGAGGTTTGGTGGATGTTTGGAACGAAAGGGATTGGATATTGGATACACTTTGGCACGCTATCGCATTCGCAATCTCTGACTGTGACTCATACAAATCGTCTTACGAGAGGAATGTGTACGACGAGGAAATATCCGAGCATTTTTTTGGAGGGCCACTTCACTCTCGCTGAGAACGCTGTTCTAAATTACTTTCTCTGCTTTCATAATTACAATGTGGGTAGGATCTTACCTCCAACCAAGATTCCATTTTTTTATTACTCATCTATGGCCTTATGACTGTGAAGCAATAAGTTTGGAATATTTTGGATGCTATTAAAATATTAAAAATATGAGTAATTCACGAAATTCACTAACGTAAGTGTGAAACTTTTAACTATCGTATCGCACACTCTTCACTTTTTAAACACCTTTGCAAATAAAATATGTTTATGTGATTTGCACACTAATTTTTTTTACACAATTTCACAGTGGAAAGGTAACATTTTCTATGTAAAAAATCCAGGTTGACCGACCCAAATTCCTCTTGGCCGTTACTATCGCTAATCGTTCTCGCCCACATACATTTAAGCTGTAGGTAAAGGTAGACATACATTCGAATTGTCATAAAATGTGAGAAAATGGTCCAGTTGGTGTTTGTTGTTATCTAATCAGCGCGCACATATCATGAACGGGTTTATTTGCAGTTTGCGATACAAAATCATATATGATATCGAGTGTATGACTAGCCTCAACTTAATATACCTGTTTCATGGAAGTGTTTTGTTCAAAATCACACGAGCGCAGAGCAAATATATTCTTGCATAAATAAACTTAATTAAAATTGTGTTCGCTTTGCTTGTATCGCTCAATTCAATGACGTAATGATTAATGAGCAAGGTGCGATCTCAATTCGGAGGAATTATTTTGTCACATTATCTGACAATGTGGAAAAGGTATTCGCGTGGAAAGTATATTGCGCGTATAAATATTTCGATTAGCACTGGAACTGGAAGTGCGTACGGAGCTTCTCCTTCCATAATAAAAGTTTCAAACTTCCTCGTGATATTTTGACAGTTTGGAATGTCGGAATTTCGGAAACCTTCGATCCTTTGGATTATCATGCTTTATCAGTATGTGAACTTTGGTGTGTGCTTTGGAAAATGGGAATGTTTCGAATATATTTAATGTATACTCTATTACTTATGGTATGACATGATTTCATTAGACTGTTAATTTATTATGCACGGTGATTGTTATTTATATGACTGGTTGATTACTGATTATATACTACATTCATTTCCATATGTACGATGTACCATACGAGAACAAAAAGAGCAAAGATTAAGGGAAGCAATGCATAAGTAGATTAAAAACTGTTCTTCGGGCCGGGTGACAATGACGTCTAATCTATATAATTTGTTAATTTTATCTCTCGGTGACACCGCTTGTTCTTTAAAATAGCATATTGCATGTGGCATTGACTGCGGAATGCGAACGTTTAGCCGAAAGTTATCTCTCATGCATTTTTATTTAAGATGATTATTTGATTATAAAACACAATTCCTCGAGTCGAGGAAATATTTAAGTGTGGAGGCCACTTGCGGTGTAGAATTTAATCTGCAAAAATGGTTCAGTTTGGTTGGATCATTTCGTGGAATGGTCATAGGAATCCATCCGTTCAGAGTTTCCTACCTTGTCAATATTTATTTCGTACATTATTGATGCCTAAATTATTACAAGCAATGTTGTTATCATCATCACGCCTACGCGAACTGATACTTTTATTGCTACAGATTTCCTAATGTGATAAGTAATGACAGTAATGAGTGATGATGTATACATAAATGGATTAAGGGGCCGGGGCCGGATCACTTTTTATGACATTCAATTTTTATCAAGGAACTTCCCAGTTTTGGGGCACTTGTAGGACATACAAAAGTCCTTTTTTCGAACAAGGAGTAGTTATTCTATACATCACTCTTTCTTTTAGAAGTGATCATAGATATGCTCATATGGATCCCCTTGAAACTTCTTAACTTCTGATAATACACGAAGGAATTTACTACTTCGAATAAATGCTTTTTCTACTCAAACTATTATCGCTTCACGATATATCATGAGAATGGAACTTGTTTGAGGGAAAATCCATGTACCTGGATGAAAGTCTTTTAGGGGCTTTCTACGTTAGGAATAAAGAATGCACCAAGGTAGGTAGTCCACTTATATATTCTTAATCATTTTAACAGGTATCTATACATTATAGATTAAGGACATATATGGAAAGTTAGTTCAGTGTTCAGTCTTACCTTAACAGCGTCTAATTGCTCTTCTCTTTCCTCCAAGTTGGCTGGACATGAAGTTTCGTGATCATTTAGTCTTTGAAATCCCACTTCATCCCGGACCCAGTGGCTGTAATAGACAAAAAGTTTTTTATGATTCACGAGCACCGCCATTATCCTCAGCAAAGCAATGTTGACTGTCAAGTTTCACTTTAAGGATTTCACAGACGCTTTTTTCAGAATTTACATTAGTCTCCATTGTATATCATGGAAAACTTTTCTTTTTTTGCTACAACAGTGATCATGAAAGAAATGAAGAGGCACACTAGACGTGAATCTAGTTGTTTGCTATTATAAAAAAAATTCAATGCAATGCAGCATCCATTTTACATAAATGATTTCCCAAGTTGTTCTGCGTCATTTAACCCTGCAAGAATCTTATGTTTTTGTTCTATTTTTTGGTAATTTTTCGTCAGAACACGATAACTTATTGTAATACTATCAAACTTATAATGACGGCATTTCCTACCACTACACTTCAACCAGCAGCATTACAAAGGGGCTTCACTTTGTTATATCTGCTTTTTGCTGCCAAAAGAACCCCAAAGCCAAAAAGTGGTTTACGATTGCATCATAAGCGTTCTTAGTTAGTTAGAGGATATATCGCCCGCTCGTCATTATTATGACTATTTACTTGTCATTAAAATTTTAGATGATACATGCATGTCATTTGTACTACTTGATATGATATTGATTACTAAATATATCCCAATGTAAGTACATTCTACTTTAGTAATGCATGTAAATATTCAAGAAACTCTAATAATATGACGGTACAGAACGCTATAAGGAAAATATTGATTAATTTTTACCACACCGACGACAGTGCCGCAGTAGCATCAAAAATTAGAATATGAGAGAACAGTTCCGTACTTTGTACTCTCATCCTCAGATCATATTTTAGAATTCAGAACGAGGGCCGTGAATGCGTGGGCAATCGTAAAATCCCAATAATATTTCGTGTGTAAAGTATAAATACTTTGTAGATTATTAAAAGTTTACTACAATAATATATTATGTTAAGATAAAATCAAAATGACGCATTAATTAATTATGTATATATACCGAGTATATATAAGTAAGAGAGAATAGAGATACATCCATGCAAAAATGTTTATCCAGGTTCTGTACATTGAATACACCTGGATTATGCTCTTCACTTGGAAATATTATACTTGAATTTTGAAAAAGAGCTTGTAGTATGTCCTGCAATGACTATGCAGGTCTACTACATTTTCAGTGCGCATATTCAAGAGCGAAATTAATGCACCTTCATGTCCGTACTGACGTCAACTCAACTTGAAGTCCCGATGCCATATTTGACCATTAAACGACTTAACGCGAATGTTGCTTGGGCTAGTCTCGTAGCCCTGCCTAAAATGGAAGTTTACAGCCATGTTTAAAAGCACCTACCACATCACTTTAGATTCTTGAATCATGGTTATTGAAAACGTTTAAGAAATTTCCTGAGCTTACATCGATAAACAAGATTATGAGTCAATCCAGTATTTTTATAATGCAATGTGTTGCTACCTTAAAAACAAGATTCTATTGATATCGATCTTAGGAAGGACTTCTCTAGTATTAACCAATTATGCACGCTTGACACAAAAGGAAATTGGCAGAAACAGGGCTTACTTTGCAGCTCTTTTCTCTACACATCCTGCTTTCTCACTCTCTTCTAAAATCGTAGGATGTTGAGATTCAGCTGCTGCTGCTGGAGTTTGAGTGTGAATAATAGTGTGATCGTTGTAATCGCGTTTCGTAACGACTCTCGTTTTCTCATTATGATTCCTGTCACACTCCTCCGATCCCATCTCCGTCTCCTCGTTGATACTTGGATAGCCACACACACTTGTTGTACTGCCAGTAAAGACTTTCGACTTGCTTTTCGACTTTTTTAATTTGCCGAAATTTCCCTGATAATTGAGCTTTTTCCTCGCTTCAGACTTGCAGAACTCATAAATGTCAACTATGCTCCCACTCATGCTGCCCAGCTTCGTTGTGCTTTTGTTCAGAGACAAAGAGCTGTAGCATCTTCGGTTTCGATCAAGTTTTGGATTATTCTCTGGAGCATTAAGTACACGCCCACCCATCCTTGAATTATTGTCTTTACGTGAAGCAGACGAATTTCTTGATTTTGTTGCCGATGGGGGCAAGGGTGGCCTACTTGATGATGATGCCGACGCCGACATTGTCGCGCCGCTGGTGTTCTCACCAACACCACGCCAAAACTGATCAACTTTGTCGAGTAGAGTCGGCATGGTTTATGTTCTTGCCTTAAAACTGACAAAATAATTATACTATAACCTGCCCATTAAACTAGGCACACCTATCAATAGCAATACCACTATATGGAGGATCTCCAGCTTTCTCCTGATACTTATCCGTACTTCATTGAATGGAAATTTCATGTGGAACACACAATTCTATATATCCAATATAGGTAACTCTTATAAGTGTTCTATTGAACGAGGAACAAAGAACAAGGTGTCCACCACCTAGCAAACAACGTGTCGCCTTGCGAAAAAGTAACAAAAATGACTCATTTCCACCTCCCCGACACCAAGGCTTTCCACGGTATGTTACTAATAAGTTCATGCAACTCACACAGGCCAGGTATTTTACAACGTGGCACCAGTCTGGCACTAGCGAAACGAGTATATAATAGTCATCTAAAACATTTGCTCAGCTCCACAACACACAACCTATAAATGAAATCTTCTCGTGTCTCGTTGAAGTCAAGTCGAAAAATGCGATCCGGTCCCCTGCTTCGTAGTATGCACTTGAACACAAGGATTTGCATTCCATGACAAGTATTGGCAAAGAAGCAACATTTCTACTCTTCCCATCGACCTGGGAGCTTTCTTCACTTTAATACTTTATCGCATGTGGTAGAATTTGAGCTTCTTTTGTATCAAATCTGATGGCAAAAAATGTGAGATCGGGAGAGGACAATAATAAGAGCACCATGTGTACTACAAGTGATGCCCCATCCGCAAACCTCATGCACAAACTTTGAATGCACTTCTGATTTTTTTGTTCCATAAGATCTTACGCCACAACTACTATTGTAACTTCACAAGGAAGTCACATAAACGACTGTTTACTACGAATTATACGCAATTTGAACTCCTTTTGTGCTGTAACGCAAGCTCAGAGAGTTTGCTCAACTGTTGGATGTTCCAGTGCACCACTAAGACCACTACTTTCTTTCTTTCTTTTCTTTTTTTTCGCTTTTTGGCACGCACAACGTTTTCTTCCTCTTCCGTTTGCTTGCATTCACTTGGGAAGCTCAATTGCACTGTCGCCTTTCAACCTATAATGCACTGAACGGACCAGGTTCTCCTTCTTCGAGAGTACGAAATGAAGGATAATAATGAGACTGATGAGATGAGGTTGGGCAAACAAATGGACGCGAAGGATTTAAGACATTGCAGACAAACGTTGTCGTTACTTTGCTACACACGAGCATCTCTTTTTTGCTGTTGATGTGGTTTGCAAAGTTAGAGTCACCTCTTATTCGTCAAGATAGGAGAAGAAGAAGAGTTGATTCCGTTGCCAGTAACACAACAAGAAATCTCTCTGTGTAAGTAACTGCGAGCATACTTTCATTAGCGAGTTTGCTTTCTGAGAGGCAGAGAGCTTTCTGCTGTGACTATTACACAGAGAAAATGGGGTTGTGTAGCTGAAGTAATATGCTTGATTATGTATGATAATTTAAAGCAGCAATAAGCAATGGACCCGAACGCACAAACTCAATTTATTCATTGGGTGAATCTGATGATGATGACGATGATAATTTAATACAAAAACGATATATGCATTTGTGTGTGAGAGAGCAGGGTTACAATATTAATATGCAATTGACTTTTTCACTTGGTTTCAGGGAGATGGTCGAAAATCATCTTTCGATATGAAAGCATGGTGGACGAATAGAGTAGAGATATCGAACTAATGGTTTGAATTGAAGTGCAGACTCTCGAGGGGAAAATCAGAAGAAACCAAGTTTGATATCAGAAGTTGAAATGGCTCCGCGGAGGGATCCACTCAAGTCAAGAGAGCAGAGCAGCGATTATTATGTACGATGTGTGATTCACACGTAGATATTCCTGCTCTTGCATATACTCGGTCTGCTTAATGACCCCCGTTAGTTTTTACAGGATTTCAGGCAAAATTGCTCGAGATTAGCCTAGCCTTTTGTCAGGAAAAGCCAAACAATTTTATTGTTGAGTGCACACTCTGAGAATGTGGGAGATCAAATATTCGTCCATGTATTGCGTTTCAAATTCATGTGCTTTTTGTAATTATTATTGCATAGGGTAGAGAGAAAATTTTGCTCAGCCTGAGGCTTCTCGTACGGCATTTGACAAATGTGATAACTGAGATGTATACAGTGTTTTGATAAGGATGAAAAATGTTGAGGCCTGGGAATTTATCTTGACATTTTGATGAGCAGAAAATGATTTCTAAATGTTCAAGTGTTCTGCTTGCTTACGTGCAACTGGAGTGGTTTGCTTTTTTATAACGCACGTATCACTATTTCAGGCTTATCCTCAAAATCCACGGTTTGTTTAACGTAGGTATATCCATATATTTTTAACTAATTCAATGTTAAACATTTTTAGCTCTAGCTGACGTGTGTTTTACGCTAATTTCCAGTAGTTTTTGACAATAGCTTAAGCCATTGCATCATAAATAATCACGAATGCGTAAGTAGACCGTATGCAAGAAGCCCACATGACTTTCTTGCAAGTACATAAAATGGGCACTTTCTACATATATTTCTTGAATATCTCTATCATATTTCTGCGTTGGAACGAAAATGAAATTCAGGAATTTTCCACAAAATGACATAATACACATTGCTGAGAAAATGTATGTCTATATATTTCGCAGTATGAAATATATGAATCGTTGTCACTTCAAGGCTAACGATAAAATTTGGTGTAAAAAAGTCATGTTTAGTGTTTACTAGCCAAATAACTTCCTCTTCTGTGGCTACAAATAAACAAATAACAGCCGCAGGAATAGGAAGAAAAGGCGTATAGTTAATGTACTACTGGGTGCGTTGATAAGCATGATCTCATCCTGTCTTATCTGCACAGCCTTCCTCATTACCACAGTGCATCGCTATACAAAAAGTAGAAAAAGGCCAATTCATTTTGCTAAAACCCCCAATTGCAAATCAAATCGCCTTTTGTGTCATATGACAATCATACATATATTATTTTGGCACTTCTATCGACTCTCAACCAGGCAAGGCAAATCAATCAAAAAATACGGACAAGTGAAACTTCGACTTTCGACCAACATAATACAGCGTACAAAACCACAGACAATACCGCACTACTTTATAATACGATGTTGGAAGTAAAAATGAAAACCCATACTAAGTCTGGCACAAGTATTTCTTTGCTGTCATTAGGAAAACAACAGCGAAATTGAAAAATGCAAAATATGACCCGGAAAACTTTTGACCCCATCGCGCATTTAGGGAACAGAGATAACGTATATGTGAGAGTGCAAAGAGCAGCTCAGCGCCCAAATGCATTAGCCTTCTTCTGCCTAATATTTCACAGAGAAAACTGGTACCGTACCTACTTTTGCACAAATTTACGCACATGTACCCCCAACTTTTGAATATATGTGCATATATTCAGTTTTATTATTTTGCAGCAAAAAAAAGTTGGTGCCCAAATGGAGCTTTAATGCGCAGAGTAATGCAACTCGGCACCTGAGAGAAGGGTTTTTCTAGTTCGTAATCGCTAATTGTTGTAATACGCTTTTACAATCATTTTTTTTTCTCAGCTCCACTTTTTCACGTCCTGTCATCCCTTTCTATCTTCAAGCAAAACTGCAGACTTTTGAGTTGAGAAGCAAAAGAAGTACATATATTTTTATAAATCACTGACAACTGAAGATTTATGGCCAAACAGACAGCACATGAGTCAGGGACTATTTGCCTAAAAGATTTTCTTCGAGTTGATCCCTGAATATTGTATTACATGTTATACCGGTACCTGTCATATTTCACACCATGCTCTGTCCGTATTTTTCGAGAGAGACCCTACACACGGTAACTGCAACTCTCGTAACAGATATGTCCAATAAACCTGAAACAAAAACCTGCTTCGACACATTTCGTTGTTGAAAACAATATGTACATTTTCTTCGATGTACTTGAAAATTGGAGTATTGCGAGGGCAGAGGGCACATAGTAAACCAAGTTACATTTTTGAGCATTTTTTGGGCACAGTTCACAAAACTTTGTTTTGTAGGTTCGTGTTGGTTGCATCATACAGTTTGCTTGCATATGCATGGCACACTGCCTCTGGTGCAAGTTGTGAAGATGCATCGAAAAACCCATTAGGAGAGAAGCAAAAAAATCCTGCGCAATAGTTTGCAAATTTGTATTGACATCACGTACGACCATTATAAACAAATCAAATGACTATGGCTTCACTGCTACACACTTTACCATGAAATATATTTAATGAAAAAATAATGAATGAAATGAATGGAGAACAGTCATCTTCATTTAATCACTGACAATCAAAACTTGTAGCATGTTTGTGTAATAGACGAAAATTGGGATTGCATGTGTAAACATGCAAACAATCAACTCAAATGTAATTTTGTATGATGATCTTGGGGTACCCTTAAATTAAAGTTCAATTACGTTTTTTTCCGTGCTTGCATTATTGCTAGTGGCATTGTCATGATTGTCATGTAGCCTAATTCAATAATTGTTGCCTTACCTGAATTAATTCAGTACTTCATATTTCCGTTATTAATGACCAATTATCTTCTTCAGCTGAACTCAATCCACAGTAATGTATTTTTTAACAAAGTGTATTCATGTTATAAGAAGGAGCACAGATTTTTTTGTTTGATTCTAGTACAAAATGATCAAAAGCTTATCTTTCGCTGCGTTCTGTATCAAATTACAGACATTGATCCGATAACAAGATCACAACATGTCTTTACACGTAATAACCTTCACCTTCAATGATTATATTTATTTAAACCAGTATGTCATTTCAAAAAACGATCGCACATGCCACAATCCCACCAGAGCAGGTCCTATTCATTACGTTATGACTTAATATGATTTAAAAATGCGAGGACTTTTATATCGGTTTGAAATTCCGTTGAATGTTTAACAAGAAGTGTAATTTGCACGAGCAAGTTTCAAATTCCATTCAACGAGTCAACATCTCATTGAGCACACCCACATTGCAACTGAAGTGACACCGAGACAAATTTTGGAGGATGATGATAACGCTGTGGTTCCTTGAGTGGAGGAAATGACTTCATTCTCTCTAACCAAACCAAAGTTATTTGTATGTAAAAGTGCAAGGGTAGCTTAATCATGGATTCTTGTATCGCCGACATTCATTCATGTACGTACGTAAGTTGGACGCAAATCTAATAAATATAATATGTGCATTTTTGGGTTTTCGTGGTGTAAACTGTGGACACTTGCAAATAAGATTTAGCATAAAATGTGGTGAATGAAAATGTGAGCAAGTGGTATTCAGTGAAGGAGCTACTGTATGTATATAAGCATGCTGACAGTCATACATCCTCAAATGAGCTACCAAGAATCCACCCACGTATGAAATCTCTGTACAACTGAAACTGTCATATAGTCTGAATTATTTATGAGCATATCTTGCCAAAATTTTCAGTCATCATAATGAACGCGTCTTTAGACTTTTCTGCAGTAATTTAATGAGGATGACGCCAGCAAAGTTGGGTTGACAGGAAAGCGAAAAAATGGATCTTGTATCCTGTCCGTGCGGCGCCTTTATTGTCATCATATTTGTTACAGCTTCGGGGGTTCCTTTGTTGCTGAGAATATTTAACTCTTTTGTATGTAAACACGAAATCGTAAACAATGTGAAAACCATTGTCACAAAGATGGTAATTTTCTTAGACACATTTTGTGAAATATGTTGTTCGCTGTTCTGGAACCATTCTCCAAAAAACTTGATCAGCATAAAAGGAGGTTTCGTGTGGATACATATATTGTACGAGACATTAAATAAAAGTAATCCAATATGCTTGTGGGGAATTTCTGTCTCAGTTTTGACATCATTCTTTTAGTACAGCAGAGTTTAAGAAGTCAGTCTTCATTGCGGCAACCAGAATAGTTTCACTTTTAAGATTTGGTTAGCAAAAACAACATAAAAATAAATCTGAGCTTGGCTCTGGAATAATATGACTTTTTTCTAGATAATGGCTGGACTTTTCTTTTCACGCCTGATTTCGTCAGACAGACGAACATAAAACCCCACAGGACTATAAAGAGCCGCAAAATATACAAAAATGCATGCAAAAACATATTCAAAAATCCATCACCAACATTATCATTCTTACGCTGTCATCGTATCGTTGTTGCAAAATACCCTGAATGCTCCAGGTGCATCAGCACATTCGTAGAGGAATTCTAACAAGCAAAAAATAATTTTCAAGAATGCCATGAGGAAAATCGTTGTAATATTTTACACCCTAAAAAGAACATAATTTGATATCGACCGCTGCATACTTAAATGTCCAAATCTTTCCTGTGGGATATATTCCATAACCAACCCAAAATGTAAAGAGAAGGCGAGTGAATATTAAAAATAGTACATGCAACGATTTTGTAAAAACTAGCGA
Organism: Heteromurus nitidus; assembly: GCA_034687055.1. Classification (NCBI taxonomy): domain Eukaryota; kingdom Metazoa; phylum Arthropoda; class Collembola; order Entomobryomorpha; family Entomobryidae; genus Heteromurus; species Heteromurus nitidus. Next base: position 18,139 of record JAQFZW010000852.1, on the reverse strand, counting down.
AAATTATCTTATTTTTTGCGGCAACGATATGATTATGAATACTGTGCGAATGACGATCTCATTCATGATAATATACTACAGACCTAACTTCGATATGTATTATTTTCACACTCATTTTTTGTACATTTGAAAATAAATTGTGTATAAGTGCAGTTGACCTTGATACATAACAAGACGTATAGCTTTTCCGCTGTGCTTTATTGGACTTAGTTTGGGAATTTGCTTTTATTGCAATATTTTGTGTTCACATACATAATATATGCATGAGCCATCATGCTTAAACGAATATAAATGTTGAAATCTGGCATGTTTATTTAGTACACGCGTGTTTTGGAGAGTGAAAAAGGAAGAGACTAATGTGTGTTTGTGAGTTTATGTGAGAGCACGCCGGCGTCGTCTGCGATAAGCTTCACAGAAAATAGTGGAAATGTTATCAGGAAAAAAAAACTCTCAAAAGCGACATATTTCATGTCCCCCATGGTATATATTTTGTTTGCGACACTCATGCAAAATTCATGTTTCCAGATTAAATGACACGAACCCATTTCCTCCCTTCGGGAAAGAATCGTGATGAGATCCGATAACAAATTTCTACACTGTAATATACAGTGTTATGAAGGATGTATCTACACAACTTTGTAGTAGTATTGTACGTAAACTATACAACTAACCCACTCTCAGTGTATCAATGGGATTCAGCTCAATATGTAACGGTTGCTCAGATTGTGCACTCGCTATTCCATGTATTTAGTATATGCCTATAACGAATCCTCGACACGAGCGACGGAGGAAGTGCACATTTGCACAAACAATGTACCTACATGCTTTCCTTTACTTCGATCTCTTTTCGGTTTGTTTGCTGATCTACAAATCTAGTTACGATTGCTCATTGTCTACCCTGATTCTCAGCTCATATCTTTAGTGTTAAGCGACAATGGCATTGAATGGGTGTGTTCTGTTGCTCATTAATTTTCCTTTCCGTATCTTTGCATTGACAACTTGGTCTTTAGCTGATATTTAAATTTCCGAAGTATTCTCTTTCACCTTGAAATGATCTTGTAAGCAATATTATTGTAATCAAGATTGGCATTGAAAAATTTTCCTGGGATTTATATGTATTTCTATACCTGAGACTAATTCGGCCTATATCCTTCGCTTTCCATTTCCATTGAGTATCGGTCCGGGATTTTTCAGATACAACTTTTGTACGTAACCTTTGCACAAAACTCTTAAAAGTTAACCATCACAAAATTTGAACAAAGCTCAGCACATAACTCAAACAAAGCACATATATCAATTGTATATGAACTGATATATAAGCGTAAGATTTCGTAAAAATCTAGTTTTTCAAATAGACTTTAGATTTATATAATACGAGATTCATGATGTGAGGGCTTGGGTAAAATACGCCAACAGGAGTTTGATGCACTCTTTTGAACATGCATGTGCTTGATTTATATTTATAGAGAACTGCCTGAGACTGTGTGAACTATTCAAAAACTTGCTTTGAGTTTTCAATGATGTAATTAGCAGGTTAGTTCCTGGAACATACTTTTTCCCACGATGAACCGAGTTCACAAACACCACCACTGTTTTGAAGTAAATTTCATAACACAAACAGAGCGTAGTAGCTCGTCTTTGTTGCTAGTACAAATCCCTGACCGTTCCACGCCAAATCTAATTGCATCGTAGACGAGCGATGAGGGGAATGAAACAATAGATCATTTGGTATATAGCTAATTATTATTTATCCTCACTAATACTTTTGCGATTGCCAATTGTTGAAGACAGTAGCAATCATAATTACTGAGAATGTGAAGTAATTTCACAATTTTTCACTGCCCACGCAAGCAAATATTAATAAACCTGGCAATATTAAACCGTCAAAATCCACTAGCACATGTAGGTATCAATTTTGTGGTGTGGTGGACAAATATATATCTCACTGTGTATATTGCAACTCCCAATGACGGACTGCTTAAGCGGACAAAGTTGCGTAAATCGTAAGCTCTGAGCCCATGTGCCAAGTTAGATGATCAGAGAATTTTTTATTGTTCTTCAATTCTTTCTGTTTTCTGAATTTTGTATTATAGACTTTGACTTTAACATTGTCTTCGACGATTCTTTCCCAAGTTCACAAAAGAAATCAATTAGCAGAGGAACAAAGGTGTTCATATAGCAGTGACTCGACTCTGACTCCAAAGTTGTTACAAAAATACATGTCCGTATAATCCATTTGTGGTATCCTTTCACAACACTCAATCCCATTCAATTCAATGTGTATGACACACGAAGACAAGCTATAACAACTGTAAAAATCCTACTCCACGAAAAACTGGCCGCCTCCGCTAATGCGAGAATCACAACACTTTGTGACCATTTCTGGCCAAGAATGACTATTTGTGTGACGAAAGCAAGAGAGAAAAACTGTTGGATAACAAGTATATGGATCCCTTATTAAGACAACGTTATGGTCTTGAATATACTTAACGTTCCTCACATTTCAACAATTACACATGGCACTCCCTTCAGGATTTTTCTTGGGAAAATTAGCGTGGAGATATATTTTGTTCTGGTGCCACTGATCCTGCACCTCACTCACTTCTAAAAAACATTTCAGTGAGCAAACCGACAATAGTCTCATCTCCACAAATCCACACACCTAACACGACTAGACAATATCCAAAGATGGAATGTTAACTTGTTGTAAACGATGTTCACAAATGTGCACTGATGTCTGCTCCTGATTCCTTTTCATGCCATTAATGTTTGCAACGCTCTATCCATGGAGAATAGCATGAAGCAATAATGCAGTAATCAGGAATTTTTTTAGATCCACTCTGCACGATGAGAACCTAATTATAAGTAGGTGCAACAAGAAGTATGAGTACTACAAATATTTACCTCCTTTGCTCACAACTCTTGACTACAGTCTTCTCTGACTTCGCCTCAGTGAACTCAAGGATTAAAAAAGTGTAACTAACGCAGTATGAATCTCCCAATTCCAAAAAACAGGCAGGAGCAATAAGATTCAATATGAGATGTGAGCAGATATGTAGTACACAGGTAATACAGGAAAATGGTCGTTACATGAGCACATTATTTGAAAGAACATGTAGCCTACTGCCTCATAAATTTACAATGAGGAGTAGTGATGACTTTGTGGATTTATACAATAAAGTTTGGTAGCACACTCTTGTCGTTTTCCACCTGGAAGATAATTCATGCCTTTATATGGAAACACTCTTCATTTCCACCCTTCGCCTCAGAATTCATCCTCCCCACATGAACGATGCATTTCTGTATTTGTTTAACAAGACTTTGTATGCACACATGCAATAGTCACTTTTTAGTAGCTGAACAAAGTGGGGAGATAGGATGAAGTATAATATTGTTGTACCTCGTCACGACAGTGAGGTGAGTCAAGGTTGTCAAAATGTAAGCTCATGAGCGATTCTATACAGTTTGATACCCGATATATATGTTGTTAATGACACAAAGCGTGGCATCCATAATGTGATCATCATGACAAGCCGGCAGTCGTTTTGACTTTTCACAATTTACTGATACAAGATATGATTTTGTACACACAAAGTCTGCCACATTAGGTAGATGTTGTCTTGTATTATGAACACAGGTAATATTCTGTCATGAGTTTGTATCTTTTAGTACGAGAAGAGAAACTAAAATATACATGGGACCATTCCCTTGTTCCCAAAACATGAATTTACTCTTCCGGAAGGAAATGAATGACATACATGCATGTACTCAAGTTGATGATATTGCCTATATCTATATACACATACAAGCAAGATGAGAATTGTCAATTCAAATAGAAACTCCTCCGTGTCCAATATGTCCATAACACGCCTGACAATCAAATTAATTGCTTTACAACGACTGACAAAGAGCAGATTCGTACCTCTTCTCTGAATCACATTACAATCAACCCGAATTCGCTTTATGGTAAACCTCGATTTTTACCTTTTGTAGCTACAAATTTTGTGCTTGCCTTGACTGCGCAGCTTGTACTTTTGTTTAATATCCACCCAGCTTACAATACTATGCTCCTATATGTAGGTAGATTTTTTTGTATTTTTCTATGTAATAATCAAGCGTAACTGTGAACATTAAACATTTTCAAGGGCTCAGGTGGATTTTTGCTGAAGCTTTTATATCCACTTACGTTATATCCATCAGGATGAGGGTGATTAACCACTCTTCGCGGTGGATTGTAATAAAAATAACAATAAATTCAATTGTACACGAATCGAAATGCCCACACTACTCAGCTGCACAAATGAAGTGTACTACGACTACTACGTAACGGAACAAAATTGTCAATAAAAAGACACTTCCATTTTTGGGGGAACATGGTCAGTAGTGTGCTACTGAATCTGAGGAATGAAAAGGAATATATTGGAGGATTTTATGAAAGGAAGTGGACGTTAATATCATCGTGAACCATGAGCTGCCAATCCAAAAACTTGTAATAATAGAGATGATGTTGGTTAAACGCGATAATTGGGGGGAAGCTGATGGATACACTGTTTGTGCAGCTGCTTCAACAACGGAATGGCAAGGAGCAACAGCGGTATACTTCACAGATACCGTTTAGATGACTGGTATCGTCAAAGGCTGGAAAAGAGCAACAGTCCTTCGGAGCAAGGACTTGGGTATGATGCGTTTTTTAATCAGGATTTCCGATACGATACGGATACAACTTTCAGCTATTTTGGTAGGTTCGGTCGTCTCAGAAATTTGGCAACTCAAAACGAATAAATTGTGCTGCTGCAGTATAGAATTATAGTCCAGTTTTTAATTACAACTGTCAAACAACAGCACACGTGTATATATAGGTATAGCGTATATAGCAAAAAAATAATATGGTGTAGCTTGGTCATTTTATTGGCACAAACCAAAGAATTTCATTAGATTTTGTCGAAGGCAATAAATTTTCTTACGTTGAGTCAAACAGGAACCTGATGCCTTTTAGTCCATTTCTGTAACCTGAAGGTATAATGTCAGAGAGAGAAAAGACGATATAAATTGCTTTCGTCCCAGTTCACGTCCCAGCCAATATTTTCCAACCAACAGCACTAACAGTTTTCATGTTTATGTTTAGTAGACTACTACGAATACATCGCGAATGTATGTAACCCGAACCGCAGATCCTCAACGAGAATAACTTTTTTTGTATATCAAATGATCAAATGAAGATCCACAATGTCACAAGTGGCAGGATATGGTTCCACATTTGTCAACATTTCGAGATCGGAGGAGCATCTCCATAAAGCACGTCTATAAAAGGAGTAAAAATCGCCTGCAACCAAGTTTCCTCGAAATAAATCAGAATTATTATTGCAAAATTCAGTAAAGGTGTCAGATGCACGTAGAGAGAAGAACCAGTTAATTTAAACATATTCATGCCTAAATGCTAATCACCTGTGCATATTACAATGAAAATGCAGCAAAGAAGTTATCTTTACACACTTATCTTTTAGTCAGACTCTATATCAAAAGGAAAATGCAACAGCAGAAAAGGAGAGAAAAGCATACAATAATATTAGTCTTTTTTCTTGCACATTAAACCCCCACTCTCAAAAAAACGCCTAGTTTGTGTTGCCGCAAAGGTGACAGCTCAGTCAAGTCGGTCTTTATGTTACAGCTCAGAATGAAGCACTGCCAAAAAAGTAAGAAAACTGGAAATTCAGCATACCATAAACCCCACCCACGATTATGAATAATCTTTGAAGACGACTTTGTTGAAATTTTATTACATTTTGATGCAACCATACAGACATTGGCACGTCATGCAAAAATATCGAAGTCGCGTCTAGATGATCAGGTATAATATGACAATATGTGTGGCATGAGATCATTGAACAAGCAAAATATGTGTCTTGTCTTGCTTCGAGAGGAAAAAAAGAGTTGCAAGTTAGGGTTTCATTCTATTTGTAAGCAAAATAAAGAAATCACGATCAAAATCACTTGTTTCACGTTCCCCTAAATACCGTCGACGAGATATATGTGACGGCGATGTTATCTCTAAGCTCTAAAAACGATGATGTACATCGGACTATAAGAATTCACGTATTAAGATAATAGTGATAATTTGATGAGGACTGAGGACCATAAATACACGACCACGATATGACCTGCTCTGCGTAGTATTCATCTTCAGCAAAAATCTTGAAAGTGTATCTAATGAGGATGACAGAAACGTAGTCATAAAGTTTTGGAGGAATCATCATTCTCATCTTCTCGTATTGATCCTTGACATGTACTTGTTAACTCAATTATTTTATTAAAGTGAGTTTTACGGCCATTTTGCACATGCACAACAAAAGGACAATAATGCTACACTTGCACTCGATAAATACCGAGGGAGCTTGCATCTCATTTGCAAAACAAAAAAGCCCGTCCTCACTCCCACTGGGTTAGTAATGTAAGATAAAGTAGGTGAGCCAATGACCGGTCATAAAAACATATACGAGCCATATACAACGCTGTATTAAAGAGCGAGAGAGAGAATCAGAGATAAATAAATATATTCACATGAGCTTGTTGTACCTGTGCCATTATTAGTTTTTTATATGTGTGATTTATAATCACAGTGAAGTATCACATTTTTTTCTTTCTAACACAATTTCTTTACGATGAGCATACAGAATGCATGCACACATGGCAAATGTCAAAGAAGTGTGCGCAGTTTAACTCTTTTTATCTCGATAAAACATGGAAGTTCGTATATATTTTTTTTACCATACTTCAATGCTCTTGCTGATTGTAGATATACATGAAAATAAATTTATTGTCTATTGAAAGTTGGAGGCGGAGTAATAAGTTTGTTATTGTGACTGCAATCATAATTACCGTCGTCTTGCAATGAGATAATAGCGATAATAATGTTGAACAAATACGGTTAAGTAACAACAGCCAAACATTTTAATATTTGAAGCATAAGCTTATATATATATGCAGTTGAATTCATTTCAATTACAAATATATCAAATACAAGTCACAAAAGGAGCGCATGCGTGCAATTATCAAAACACAATGAAACTGTCGGATTTTCCCAGGCTCATAACACTCTTTCCGCTTGCAACCGGAATCATTTCAGTTATAAAATTGATTGTTTCTCTCTTTTTTAACTGTTGGAGTGAGTAGTGAGTGAGGAGTTGTATGAAGAATATAAGGTAAACTTGATGTAAGGAATAATCGGTTCTACTAATAGCATCATCGTTTCTGCAGGATGTTTGCTATTAAGATATACTCCCATCTCACCTTTCCATCCACTGCATACATTTATCATGTCAGTCATCAGCATCAGTGCATGTGTATAAATATATCTAGACTATAAAATTCAATTATGACTGATACAAAAGTTCATAGTGTTCCCTTGAGCTTTTTTAATATCCATGTATTTGTGGTATGGGATTTCAGCAAAATATACAATGCAAACGTGTGGTTTTCAGCTGCTTTAATAAAGACTAGAGTATAAATAAAACAGCTTTTAACCAGTTCTGCAAAAAAGCTCGGTACGAATAACAATTTTTTTTTGCCACGTTTGTTAAAGTGGGTTTAGCAAGAAAACTAAAACGTGTATTGATACAATTTACCATCATCGATTTTACTCGTGTGAGTTATTGCAACATGCATAAAAATAATCATACAACATTCATCCAACTTTGATCAACTGCATGTGAACAACTGCAGATTGGTTATATAACGTTTGATTTTTCAAATCAATACTTAACAGCAGAATCATTACATCCTTCATTATCGGCACACGTTTCGAATTGCCACATACACAATTACACAATATTCAGATCTGAAATTTTTGTCATCATCATCAAATGCCAGATTTTCAACATCGTGCAATATCGTGTCAGTTCCTAACGGAGCAATGACAAACTTCAAATAATGTTCAACGGCGACTTAAACGAGTCTTGTTATTTACGAGTTCATGAAAATACTTAATAGATACACATGTGCAACATTATGATATGATGACTGCGTGAAGCGTGGTCTTCTAACTGCGAACCACAGCAATGGTATTTTAACGAGATACCTAGTTTTATTTTTATACTGCTTATTATGCTGTAATATATAGCATGCACACAACGGCACATTTTGCGTTTTTGTAAAAAAAATCTCTCATAATTGCTGACATGAGAGCATTCCCTATGATCGCATAGAGAAAAGATACAGTTGAAAAGTTTAGAAAGCAACTCCGTTGCAAATGTCATATTCCTTGGTTTGTTTAAATAGTTTTGAATGTTACGCTCAATTATTGTGGATCTGCATAAATACTGTACAGCATAAACTTTTCCTATGTAGGTGCCATTTATGATGCCATCGGACAGCCATTTGATATATCGTTGTCATTCAAGTGAGCTATAAAAATTACTGAGTAAACTAATATATATCTAATATCACAAATTTTGTGGGACGATTATAGACTTTCAAGGATAACAACGGTAAAAGTGTACCCTTCTGGGTGGCTGCAGTGTTTAATGAGATTAGGAATGCACATAAATCCACAAATAGCATTTTAACACGACTGCACATTTAACTCAAAATTGAAAATGTTTTCGATTTTTGTAAGGTAGATACAATCTAAAGCTAAGTTGCAAAAGAAAAAGAACGAGATATTCGTGACGAGATCACGAATCTGTAGACAAGGTTTGATTTTATATATAACTTCAGCTGACCTCTCTTTGTCCCCCATAAAGTGTCTAGTTAGTAAAAAATTATTCGTGTCCATAAAATCTTATCAATGCATATTAATATAGACGTTATACGAGTATAGAAAAACCAGAATGGTCCAAAGAGTCCACTAAAATAATGCATCGCTGTTCAAACGGATTTCTACAAAAACTGCATATTGACTCTTTTGGTACTCTGGTACTAATTGTTTTAAAGTACAAAGTTATTGACTTGATCTATCGAAAAATCCTCCATGGTCAACTCTCCCACGATTTTGTGAAAGTAATCATTGAAGCGTGCCATGATTTTCGTAGATTTTCTCATAAAATGTTACGTATGTTTTATATCAAATTTTCTGAATTATCACTCTCTTCATCCAAATGTTGGAAGCATGTGAATTTGCTTAAGTGAAACCGTAAAGATGTATTTCAGCACTCTGACGTCTTTGAAAATTTAGAAAAGAGTACTTACCTCGGCAGAACATTTCTCAACCCATTTCTCACAGAGAGGAATGACTTCGGCAAGGATCTGGAACGTTTCCTATCAAACCTCAATAATCGGCTTGTTTTGTCATCCAACCATTTCCCATCGGAATCCGTTCCCCGAAAGCTAAAGCTAACAGAGTGCACAATTGGCTTGTGCTGTGGATGATGACTGAGCTCTTCTTCGATTTTCCCGTGCTGAGGTTTCATGATACCAGCATAAGCTTTTCTAACCCCTTCCTGTCTCCCGTTCTGAAGAGATTGCTGATAGTGCACTCCCCTCCTCACATTTCCATTTTTGTTGTGACCACTACTCTTTGTGGTGATTGCCAACATCGTCAAGTTCTCATGATCATCACCACCACCACCATTCTCACCGCTCATCTCTTTGCTCGGAACGACCGAGCATTTATTCCCAAGCTGGCGAACATGCAAGCGTGTTTGTGCTTGCTCCACCTTATCATTGTCATTATCATAATCATATCCCAAATATTGAGCGTATTCATCACTTAAAAGGGCAGTTTGAGGGCGACCACTGCCACAACTACTCAAACTTCGCCTGCTAACGTTCCTTTTCTTTTGAGTCTCCACTTGGGAGAAACTGGTTTCTCCTTCCATGAGCAAGCCTCGTTGACTTCTTCCTCCCCGTCCCTTCTCTCCACCTCCTCCGTTTTCATTTGAGAGACGAAGAGAGGGGATAATCACTGCGAACTCATCTGTTTCATCATCCTCATTACCATTTTCATTATAATACTGACTAATTTCCCCGTTCGCAGTTGAGCACGCCAACGATTTGTCGTTGCCCACGACAAGTGTAGAAGAACTTGCCTTTTTCAGAATTTGCTTTTTTCCACATTTCTGTGTAATACTTGTGTTTTCTTCCCCATTGAGATATGCCTTCGTAATGTCATTCTCCTTGAGACTACTTAAACCATTTGGACTTCTTTCTGGTGGTGAAGATGATGATGATGAATACTTGGTTTGTAGCCAAGTGGAACTTCCGGATGCCTCGGGGGAATGACTCTGGCTGTGCACTGGGCTGTGGTTCTCTTCTTGCGATTGTTGGGAACTCACAAGAAGTTGCTGTCGTTTGCCAGCAGAAGAAGAACTTCTTCGCATTTTCTGCTGATCATCATGAGGAGCTAATTGCAAGCATTTTTCCTTCTCTTTTGATCGTAATTCGCTCGAGTTGGACACGGTTGACAGAGACGACACTGGTCGGTGGTGACGCTGTTGCGCTGCGAACAGGTGAGCAACGCCGCCCCCTCCGGCTGAACCATTGTTGGTGGAACTACCATTGGCAAGAAATGCATTTGAAGAATTGCCCTCACAAAAGCTATTACTTATGTTGTGAGTGACATTCTTGGTCCCATTTGTCATGGAGGTGATGTACAATGTGTTGTTGCTGTTGTTGTTGGAAGAGGAATTTTCACCGCTGTAATTATTCCTGGTAATTACTTCGGCTCGCGAGGAAACGCCACCAACATCATTTGAAAATATTAACTGTTTACTTTTTGGGGTCACAGTGCTAACTGTGATTGGAGATGTTGGCCAAATCAGATTCTCGTCCATTACAGTATCCTCGTCCACATTTGCATTATCAGTGCAAATGGTACGGTACAAATCATCGTAGCTTGCCTCATCATGATAGCTCATTCGGACAACGATATTCTTGCGCTTTTGTGAAATATCGTTAATTTTATCGAAATGTTGTTGCACCACTTGTTGCTGAACGCACTCTCCATTCACTGGCTCACCACGATGTTCACTCGAGTAATTCCTTCCATTTATTTCCCTTAAATCGTCAAGCAATTTCTGATCATTTTCACTGATACAATGATGACCATTTTGTTGTCGAGTTGGTTGGGGTACGTCGAAGCACCCTCCAAGGATGTCCGGCGTGTTGAAGGAATTCATTGAATTTGTTTTACTCGTTTCGTGCTTTTCGTGCCCATTCTTCTTGGTGCAATCAGCCACTCGATCATTTCGATTAATCGAGTTATTTGCTGCATGCGCGTCATTATCCTTATCGATTTTGCATGAGTTTTCGTTTCGAAATCCTTCGAGAAAATCTGGAGGAACGGTGCCATTGTGCCCATTCTGTAATTGTGCTCGCGTTGCAACTCGCTTGTTGTTCCTAACTTGTCTCTGAGGTCTTTGTTCAATGAAGCCAGACTTGATTGGTTTTGAGGAAATGCTGCTTTCCACAGAGAGAATATCCTCTGAGCTGCTACTGGTGCAACTACTGCTGGAGTGAAGATTTTCTGTCGTGCCAAATAAAAGTTTGGCATTGCTTGAGGAAATGTCCCTGTGATGGGAAAACAATTTACTTCGCGTTTGTCCCAGTTTGCTACTTCGTTCATGAAAACTTGCATGCAACGCTTTGAGAGGGGTAATGAAGCTACTTAGTCCTCCGCCTCCACTGCTACTCCCATTATTATTGTGGTGGTGACTTGCGTGAGTATTCTCCCCATTTTCCGAAAGTAACCTTTTCCCATTGACACTGACACCACCGCCATTTCTAGAATGAGTTTCAGCTGCCTTCGGAGGACTACTTTTATAGTTGACCAGGTGCTCAATGTTCGTCTTGGCTGGATCACTTCGGATCAGAGCTTTCGTCAGTTTTGAACAACTTTTGCTGGAGAAACTTGCGTAGAGTTTGGGATTCTTGTAGTTTTCCACTTTTGACCTAGAAACACCACTTGGAGCAGAGGAGGTGAGCATTGTGCTATTAGTCCTTCGCACACTCGGTGTACTCGGCACGTGGTCGTCATTACTATTACCACTTTTTGACACCACCGAGGAAATGGCTCCTCGGAAACTTTTCGTGTAGCTTGGAGTGGCAGACTTTCGAGTGTGAACTTTTTCTGCCAATTGCAGCAATTTAGTTTTGTCCCTGATTCTCGTATCTGAGCTAGAAACAGAACTTTGACCATTGCTACTACATGTTTGCTGTTGCTGAGAATGGCTATTATTATTATGAGAAATTGGTGATCGCGTCATTGTGGCTGATGCGGATGGCATAACTATATGCTTGGTGGGAACGAAACGAGGACGGCCAGTTGTTGAAGCAGAGAGCACCTCCATAATACGTAGCGAGTGACAAGCGTTCACAATACAATGATGATGATGATGATGATCGTCCGTCCACGGTAGCCAGAGTTGCGGGGGATGATGAATTTCTTCCACTTTCAGAGCTCTCCTACCGTTTCTCTCCTTGCCACCTCACCTCACTTCTGATATGCGGAGCAAAACTGGTGTTCTGTAACAAAATAAACAGAAGCACATTGTTCAGATATTGTTCAAGTTGGATGAGGTTGAGACTAGAATTAATGATGATCGTACATTAGGAGCGATAAGACACGCTTTGTATTCACAGAAGGGAAGGAAATGAGTAGAGAAGAGAGATATAGCCTCCTCACATTACGACATTATGCAATCTCTATATCCCATACTTAACCATTCTCTTGTGTTGCTCTTCATTTGGCCTTAGACCATAATTATATACGCTTAAAACTTCTCTCTCTCGCTACTCTAGAAATGCATGTATCCATGAATGAAAATGGGTTTTCATTTTCAACATCAATTTCACGCTGAAGCTTTTATGTGCGAGTGATGGTACATGTGTTAAAGGTATACAAACCACGTGTATTAACATTAGTTTGAAGTGTGTATGTGTATACGATGTTCGCTCGGGCTCGTAATTGCTCTGAACATCACCTTGACTTTAGAGCATGCAGAGGAATTTATGATTCTAAACCCATTTTGCTGATTTGCAGGTAGTCGCTGATTTTGATAATTACGTATACGAGCAAAAGGAAAAGATCCATGCCTCAATCAGATTACGTACAAATGAGGAGTTAAAAAAGTAATACTGCAATGTTGAGCCGTTGAATGCGCTTTATTTTATCGTTTTATGTTTCAAGTATTATTTAGCGTCACGATTTGTGTGTAAACTTATAATTTCTACACTTACTCACGCACGCCACCACGCTCACTTTATATCTCAAAGACAAAAGGCTATTGGAATTGTTTCATGAAGATTATTGTTACATTTTTTAGTATGTGGAAAAGGGAAGCACGAAAGCATGAATCCATTCCATAGGTCGTGAACAATAAAATGCTGCAAATAAACTTTGTTTTGGGAAGAGCATAAAATTATAATATTGAATCGAGCAGCAAAATAAGCAAGCTACTTCAGTGAAAGTTCCTTTTGCACATCATAATGCCTATATACATATCTTTTCTAATTTTTCATTTGACCTGTAATCTTTATATTCTATGTTTTATTGTAATTATAAACCTGTAATCAGCAAAGCTACTTTAGCTTTTGCAAATCAGTAGTAAACAAGGAAAATATACTATGTCAGCCACAACTTTTGCTTTCATTTGGAAAAGCTAATCAATTCATACCTATTTCGCCTGTGCTCTTTCAATTAATTCATTATTTCCCCAGGAAATCTTTCAAGGAAGCTAACTAGAAGTATACTAGCCAAATTATTTTGTTTTAGTAGTGACGTGCTTTTGTATATAGTAATTTTCCTGTTTTGGTTAGAAAAAACATCTCATTTGCTATCGTTTTTGATACCATCATATTGCCTTCCAATTACAAAATGTAAAGAAAATAGTTTTCAAATAATTATGATTTCAAGTTGTTATTTTAAAACAAAAGATACAATCTGTATACATCCACTCTGTTAATATTAATAAAATTGCAAACGCATGAATAACCTCATTCGATAAAATATTTACTGTTGGATGAAAATAGAGCAAATGGGTATTAGAGAGCCAATCATCATCATTCAATTGGAAGAGTAACAAGTAACAATCACAAAAGTGTCAGAAGAGAAATAGATCTTTGATGAGCTTACGTTATGATACCCGTTTAGGTAAAACCACACACACGGCGAAATGCCGTCATCCCCTCTAGTAAAAATGATATAATTGAATAGGTAATCATCTAGATACGAATCAAAAGAAGATCTCCGCATAACATCAATAAAGATCTGGTTGCAATGCGTTATGCCACCATGCCACGCACTGAGTAGATCGAAATATATTGGGAAGATGTGTCCTATTTATAGAATGTGTGCTTTTTGAAAAGATATAATAATGATCCCAATCGAATGCGTCTTCCTCGCACTTTTAAGCTGACATGAATCTTCTAATTTACAGTCGCTCATGACTTCCTTATCATCCCCCATCTTGACTGTATAGCCAAAGTGGAATGGGAGACTGGGAGACTATCGAGCATTAATGCAGATGTGGCACTTCAACAGTTTGCAAATTTATTGAAAAATGTGACACCCAAGATGCACGACTTTGTTGCGCGCATACCTAAGCGAATAGTTTTCAGTGAAGGTGGCGAACCCAGAGGAAATAAGGAACCTGTTCTTTCATCCACTTCTTTTACCCATTTCTGGCCACTGATAATAGTATTGGGATGTGTACTTGTGTGACTTTGAGATTTGCAGAAACGACTTTTGTCAAATGATTAATATCTGAAGACAAAAAAATTTCCTGTCTTTTTGAAATCTACAATTCTTTGAAGTTAATAAATAAACATGTCCGCTTGCAAAAAAGGCATTGTTGTGCACAACAAATTTTTAACTGTGCTGGTTTAGAGATCACTTGACGTACATGGTTATAAAGTAGCAGTCTGGTGACGGACGATTTACATTTACAAATACAATGCTTGGTCCTTGAAGATGACTTTTCAGAAGTAGAAGACTTTTCAGCTAGCTGAAAGGTGTAAATCCTTCAAAGAATTAGGTCAGTTCTACTAGAATTTTTTCTGATATATATCGACACATAATGATTGTGGAGAGACTAAACAGAAAATAAATGAAAAGCCGATTAGCAAAAAATTAACATGGATATTGTCAACAAAAAATTTCTTAACCTACAAATTAATTGGAGATTTTTATCCGTTCTGTCATGACATGTTTAAGGATGGACACGGCAAATTATTGTATGTATGAAAACAATCAATAGTTTATTGTTCAAGTGAGTTTTGCCGATAAATCTGAAATCCTATTAACACCTTTTGTATGTGAGTATATTTCCTTTCAATAATTAGCGAATATCGTGGTATATGACTCACTTCCTGACAAAATGACACTTTTTAGTTGACTAAATTAAAAGTATGAATGATGTACGGAATTGTATAATGTACAACATATTGTTGGTTGAGTTCGTAATGTTCCTCTGCTAAGACTTTGTCTTGTTTTGTTTGATTGTTGAAGAAGTACTAATTATTCCCAGACATTTTTTATATACACATCCAATCCATGTCTCACGTATTGTCAGATTCTTCATAGATTTTAGTTTTGAGTTCACTAATTTTCCTTCATACTTCCGTCAGGATTGTATTAGCAATTTGGTCTGTTATATGAGCGATGAAATGACTCTCGCTAACAAGGCGAAATTATGTCGCTTTTATGACGTGGAGAGGTGCTATCCCAAGACTAATTCGTAGAAAAAATGTTTCACCATGTAGTTATAGCTGTTAGTGTAGTAGACTCTTTTGAAACCAGGCATTATAGTATATTTCTTTTCGCAGTGGCTCCTAATTCTCAGATTAGTTTTGGGAGTATTACGGCCACGCTTTCTAGTTTCAAAAGTCTACACTCACTTTATAAGTGCTTCACATTTTTTTGTCATGTTCAACTCAAGCTTTTCTTGCTCAAGCTGTCGGAAGCTTTTTTTGTAAGTAATTGTGAAATTATGGAGAGATTATCAAAGGCAGACTTCCTGAATTAGAAAATAATTTCCCATGGCATAACCCAGATAAGGAGTTTACTAGGCCCACACGAGTCGTATTTTTTTATTTATGCATTTTACCCCATATATACCACGTCTTGTCATATCTGCAGCATATTACATGCTCTAATCGTAAGTGACGACTAATCGAAGCTGCATCCGCTTAATTAGCGAAAATTAGCATTTCCATTTGAAAAAACTCGGTGGAACTACGCCAGTCACTGATGCTCATGTATGCATCCTATGCACAAATAATAAATTATCAACAGTTGTTGCTTAATGTTTGGGAATATTATGACAATATGGCACTTTACGACGTTCGCCGTCGTGTGCACCTGCAAACGCAAGTAGGAGAACTTCTTTCATCGCGTCAGTGAAAACGAGCGTGTTCGGTGAGCTATCATCATTGAATTTCTTGTTTTATTTGATTGAACTACATATGCCAGATATATTTATTATTTTATTGGTTTGAAATTCAAAGTCTTGTTCAGGTACTGTGATAATTACTAGTTGTGCATGGCGTATATAGTATATACCTACAGATCGAATCTAATAGATCACAGGTGTATTATTAGACTACCTACGAAGAGGCAGGTTGTAAAACTTGATTTGGCAAAGATTCTAGAAAACTGAAGGAAGCTAATGTAGGGCATCCGAACCACACCGCACCGACATACGTGCTACGCAGTACAAACTCTTTCAAACAATTAGTGCATTCTTGTAATGGAGTAGTACGGTTGTAGTCGTAGCAGGAACATGCTTTAATGGAATGTTTGTGCATCAAACTAATATTTACCCTTTCCGCCCATAAACAATAGTAACAATTGATTTCTTTTTTTTTGCAGAATTAAATACTGAGCTAAAAATGTCGACTATTTAAAATGCACTGATTGCAACTTAGATGCATTTTTTGCAAATTTTTCTATTGAGAACAATGGATAATAATTGTCTGATGACACCTCTCATCAAATTTACATACGGATATTATGCGACTTTAATAAAGAATATCAACCGTATATAAATGCGTAAGTATTCTGGGTGCGTCTAGCTCGCAGATGGCTGTGCAAAGTCAATAATTAATTCCCTTATTAAGTATGTACACCTTTGGAAAAATAAATAAACGTCAATTATTATGAACTCTCAAGACTAGATATTTAACCTAACCCAATAATACTCATTCCGCCCTGTGATTTACGATGTTACGCGTACAATAAAAAAAACTAACAAAATGACAGCAATCCCTCATTTTAAAGAGATGGTCTGGTCAGTCAATGAACCGCTGCTGTAACACCTCTCTAGTCTGCATGTATATAGCCTCTCTGACTCCGACAAACGACTATCTTGGATGGTCATCATCGGCGGACAGGTAGGAAGTTAAGAAGGAACACAATGAGCTTACATAATAGTAAAAACATCATAAAAACTGAATTCTATGTAAGCAAAATAATGGTAACGATTAATTTCCTAGCAAAATGCTAATAAAATGGTTTCGTGTCAGTCGCACGCAGAAGACGTACTATATGCATGCATGTACAAAAGATAACTGCATTTTATAATCATAATGTACGCATCATTCAACACACCACCATCCTGTTTTTAAGCCCGCAGAACAAACCCTGTCTCTCTACCAGCATAATATTCACTTACAACCAGCATAAGCATTTTTTTGTGGCACATGACTTTGTTGACACACAATTTAAGAAATATTCACGCAAATGGTTACATTATATGTAGATAAGGCTACTAATTTCTTGAGTTGGTGTCGTCGAATGAATGTCTATTTTGTACTCATGCTGGTGCTGAAAATAAAAAATGCGTATGCGTAGAAAAGCGTCGTCGTGCTCCTTTTTTACTTGAAAAACTCCTTCAATAATGGTAATATTAATAATAGTAATAACGTTGCATAATCCCCCTTATAACTAATTAAATGCACAGTTATCGCATCATCCGATAATAGTCATGTTTATAAATGAAGGATTTTTTAAAAACTTTGCTCTTATATGCTGCCTGAAGCTGTTGGCTTGAACTACGTGCAACAGATTATACGGTGAAATATGCTCATAACACATTTGTCTACTGACACAAGGGGATGAACATAATCATAATGGCCAACTGAAATCGGGCGATCATTGAAGGGTCCCGAGCACAATAAACTAACCTTTTTAATCCTTTTATTACCTCGA
>JAQFZW010000851.1:0-39893 GCA_034687055.1 Heteromurus nitidus | reverse complement strand
GCTATCCTCGCAATGCCCCGTGGATTTGAGCGTTCCCGATTTACATTGGCGGGACGAATACCCTCGGACCTCTGGGTACACCATATTCAAAAACTTAGAAGTATGAAAACATTCTGTTTATTCGCCAATTACTTATGTTCAGCACTAACTGAAGATAGTATAACGTAGGGAAAAACATCAACATAAACTGGTAATGAGCACATACTGGTAAAATCACCTGAACACAGGGACGACTTGTACATATTTTCCTCAGTGGTAACCTGTGCATGGTTAAAAATCTTATTGTGAGAATCATGTTTGTCGGATCCAGTTTTTGAATTTAATCAAACTGACTTACCCCATCCACCGCCACCGTGTCCTCCCCTGAAAAATAAATAATCAAGTTAATTTTATTGCATTCTGCACTTTTACTCGCTCGTGCAGAATGAAATGCCTGCCATGCTTGGATTTGATCGCATAAGGAAATGCATATTTTGGAAAATGACCAACAAGGGGATCGATATCGTACTGGACAATAGCCCAATATATTGTCGACCATCGTATCTTGTGAATCATGAATCCTAATTCATATAAGCTAGAGGTTTTACAATTTATGCGGAGTTAGCTTTAATTAATCGCCGCAACGCTTACCCTCCATGACCTCCATGCCCTCCATATCCACTTCCCCCGTACCCACCGTGACCACCGCCTCCGCCCCAACCTCCCCACCCTCCGCTTCCTCCCCAGCCCCCATGTCCACCTAATAAAAATCGTAAAATTACCTCCAACATTTTGAACCTTATACTTCAAAGTTAAAGGAACCTTACCATGTCCTCCCTGTCCTCCTTTCCCTCCTTGATAATGGGTGTTTACGACGATAACTCTTCCACCTCCACCTCCTTTATATTTCGTCGCAAGGATGCACGTGAAACAAAGAGCTGACAACAAAACGCAGATCTACAAGAAATTTTAATTGTAGAACGTTAGTTAACTCACGTTATAAATTATAGCATATAACTTTGACACTGATATAGTCCACATACAAAACTTAGCCTCATTTTGAATCGCGATCCCCAATGGATTTTGTTATGATATCCAAACTGGCTACCCAACTCAAACACAAGTCTGAAAATTCTACTCAAGATACTTCGGGATAACTAACGTGAGTGTCCACAAATCCGATGGTTTATATAAACTTTATATGTCACAGAAGGATGAGATTTTTTTGATTAGAAGGAAGGAAGTAGAATTTGTCAACGCTTATCTAATTAGATTGATTCAAGAATATTTTTGTCTCATCATGTAGTCCGTGCTAAGGAATGCATATAAAACGCATGTAATCATCCAACTTTCTCTTTCCATGAAATATACAGTTCGCCCATTCATCTTCATGTGATTTTGTGTCTGCCTGGTTTAGTTCATGCATGTTTGACTCCTTCAGTTGCATAATTTTCTTCTGTTACATGTGTTTTGAACCCAAATTAGCTAATAGGCTACTATGTTTAAAATGACTTCTTGAATTGAATTTTTGAGCAAATTAATGCTACGCTGAATTAAATAGATCAGTTAACAGGAAGTAAATAGTGTCAAATTGGGGCAAAACGTCAGCTTCA
Organism: Heteromurus nitidus; assembly: GCA_034687055.1. Lineage (NCBI taxonomy): Eukaryota > Metazoa > Arthropoda > Collembola > Entomobryomorpha > Entomobryidae > Heteromurus > Heteromurus nitidus. The sequence goes on along the minus strand of JAQFZW010000851.1, from coordinate 38,301 downwards.
GCTTGTTAGCTTGTTGGTTTGCAGATGTGAATGGTAGGTGCAAACAAGGCGCACTAGTGGGGCTTTGTTTGTTTGTACTATCCACTACCATCTCAGATCATTAAAGGGAAACAATTAGATTTTGCTTTCTCATTCCACCATGAAATAACGAATTTGACGATAGACGAGGGTATGCATGTCTATAAGAGCTCTATCTGCAGCCTGCAGCCTTTTAATCATTTTCACGTGATGTGCAAAAGTGCAAACGTAACACTAAAAATGTACCTGATTACACTACTTTTTTAAGATTAAAAGAGGAGTCAATTGTTTCCGATATATAAAAAACGTCATCTTCCTTCATGTATTTCAATATTATGTACATTCCTTGCATATATTCATTAATAATAGTCTAGAGTTCTGTCTAGACGCGTCACCCTACTACCATACATCATTAACAATGCTACAACTGAGACACATCATATCCACTGGTACTGGTTCGGGAAGTATATTTTGTATCTATAACATACCGTCATGGAGTCATTAAGTAGATTTGACGTATGCTTTTAAAGTGATATAGTATGCTCAACTATTAAATTGTGGTCCGGCCGACACAATTTTGTGGGATAATATGTTACAAGGAGGGGTGCATAAATGTCAGAATCTATCATAGGTGGTTTATACGAATTTAGATTCATGATCATCTAATCAATCCGCTTCGGTACAAGCATATTATATCCAATCGCAAATTACAAGGGGATGTATGAACCCTCAAATGTCGAAGGAAAAGAAACTGAAGTCTAGAATTTGTGAAAGGATTTAAGCACAACAAGATCCGTTCTTACTACAAAAAATGATACGACTATAAACACACTGACGCTTTCGACTTACAGTGTTGCACTGAATTCACGTTCTGAAGATGGCGCTGTAGAATCATAATGATGGACTATGTCTAATGTCTAGAGCTGCTCTTGCTAGCAATATTGACTATGAGTGCAATGTAAATATGCCATCCATTTTTGCTCGAGTTCTGTTACCGTTTACCGTTCATTCTAATTAAGATTTTATGAAAAGCACAACACTAGGTCATGTGTAAAAAATAAATGTGCCAAAAAGGCAATATTGTGGTGAAACCCACAGTCCTGGGTGGTATGGAATACAGTGCGCACATGTTTCATTAACCACCTACTGAAACTTTTATTTAAAGATATCGCCTTCCTCTTTTGTCAAATTATTTTCAGGCATCCCTATAAATTTCCTTTTCCACGTAATAAGCAGCCGTTCGAGAAGTAGGCCTTGGAATGGATTACTTAATTTTCCATATTTATGTTGAAATTTCTCTCGAGGGCGCCGGATATAGTGTGCTCCTATAAAAAGTAATATTTATATGAACGAGTAAAAATGCAGCCTTGAAATTGGTGGGCCCATACATAATCGACGGAAAGCAAGCAAACGACACCACATAAATCCACTGCACGTTGCAATGAAAGTAAGTAACGTAGTAATTCTACTAGCACCCACATCAGCTGAATTCTCCCAAAGAACTTACTATCATCTAGCGAGTGCTACCGTGAGAACATTTTTTGGAAACACGTAAAGGGTCGCCGAGAACGCTACATAGTGTGGTTCGCGTATTTTTTGGCAAGTGTGAAAACGGTTTCAATGTGCGGAGGTACACACACATCGGAGTAAGGTTCACTCCAATTCCAAACACGAGGAAGTTAGTCAAGTACAACCAACGATATACTCTGCTGAACTCGCAAGAGACGATGGACCGCTATAAGCCAATGTTCAGGCTTGCGCTTCCAAGTTTCACGTTTTGGACCGGCCGAGTTTCCCGACGAGAAAATGTACGAAATTTTCTTTGAGGCAACAAACAGGCCTGGGAACTTTTATCATTACCATCGAAATGAGAAGAGTCTAAAAACTGAAGAGTGTGTGTGTGTGTGCTCTGCTATCATCATGAATGTATGGTAAGACTGCTGCTGCTCAGCCCAACTCGCAAAAACTCGCTTTTCTCTCTAAAGGCTTCCCAAAAAAGCGAGAGAGCATCAGAGAGAGATCTTCTCTTCTTCACATACGAAAGCTAGGGAGAGAAGACGTTGTTGAGAGCGGAAGGTGGGAAAAGTAGAACCCGGGTTCGGGACACCAGAGAACATATACACAATACGCCTCTACAAAAACTGCTTCTCCAAGAGTGATTATTAAAGCGGGTGAATCCAGCAATTTCGCGATAGTATTATGTTGCACTGCGAACTGTGCGCTCCTTCACCGAAAGTCGTGTTCACTCACTCTGCTGCTCTTCTCCGTTTTCACTACTCAACTTCCTTCCATTCCGTTCGGCCTCTATCGTTCTACTCAATCCACAATCCACATGCACTCATCGACAACAAAAAAGAAACTACTACAAAACTACCACTATTGCACACACACCATATATAACTCTTTGAAATAATCTCGTGACATTTTTTCTCTCGCAAAACATTACGAGTTTTTTTTACGTTTTACGTTTACTTGTTTCCTAAAGTGCAATACTCGTCGTCCTGAAGTTACTTCTTCGCTTCTACTTCCAACTTCCATTCCCTATCTCTCTATCATTGTTCATTTACCGTGCCAAATTTAGTATATAAGTTCTTCTGCCCGCTATAAAATTAATTGTATAATTTTACTCGCTGTGTCTGTTGTTTTATTGTTTTCGAGAAAGTTTACGTCAGCTTGAATTACGACCAGAGTTTCTGCCCAAAGTCCCCAGTGACCGACAAGGCTGAGAGCAGTTACGATTCCCACAAAATGCCACCACATCCTCCTCATCTTCACATTCCTTTCAAACGCGGGCAATACATTGTACAAGTTTGCCTTGTTCCTCTTGTGAGAGAGAGCGGGCAGTTTGTGTGAATTAAGAAAGGATCTCCGGAGCAGTTGTGTAACGTCAGGAAACGACACAATTGTACAAAAAGAAGAAGAAAATCCCATCGATGGCCCAAACCTCAGTCGCCGCGAGCCCATCCATTAAAATGTATATATTCAATTACATCATCATATCAACAACGTTGAGAATGGAGAAAGTCGACGAATTCGGAAGCAACAATCGAAGCTAGCGCATGTAACTGTGCTGAGAAGTACCTTTACACATCATCAACCTGTACCTGATCCACCGCTTTGCTGTTCGAACTCGAGGAAAAATATTTTTTGAGCTTTTCCTTCGTAACATATAACCTCGTGCTCTCTCCACACATCGTTCGCACTCGCAAACTGAAGCTTACACCGAACTCATCATCTCAAAAAAACAGAGAAAACCTGTACCGTACCTGTCGAAGAACTCGAATCGAGCTCATATGCAACTACCATTATGAGAAGGACGTTTGATTTAAAGATGATCCTTTTAGGAATTCCTTCAATTTACTAATCAGGAATTATCTTCCTCCTCCACAATCATGACCCCGTATTTGTAAAGATACATTCCGTTTATTCGTCACGTTACAGTAAGTTATCTTTTCTGAGACGTATTTCTCTCTGTGTTCGTGTGATGCTAGTAAACTAGTGCAATAAATGTACATATGTACACCATGCTGAATTTGTAAGATTTAAGACAAAGTATTTAGTCCTTATAGCAAATATATGTCGAATAGATATTTGTTATAGAAAAATAGCTTGCAAAAAAAATCTGGTCCATGCAGAGCTTCCTTTGGAACTCCAAAAATGTCTTGTAATATACAACCTTTCGATGTAGCACTGGTATACATATATTATTATGCCCTTAGTTTACTTAGTCTAGCAAATAGTCCGCCGTACCACGGTTGCACACGTCAACGTGGTAAACAAAAAAATGCTTATTTACGATGCAAAACATAAGTGTGTATTTTTATATCCTCGTCGTAGCTTTCCTGTAATTAAAAAGCTTTCCAAGCTTCGGGATGATTAGAGTAAATCTTTGTAGTTGTGTATTTTTGTATTATATTGACTGTGAATAGTGTGAAATGTATATTATTATGTACTTCCGAGAGAAGTGGCAATAAATAAAAGTTGAATGCTTAGACAGACTTGAAGATGCTTAACAATAGAAAATATAATATGTGTGTGCATAGATATCTAGCGCTGCGGCTTTATCCCGAACAGGGTACAAATTATCAACTATAAAATTGTTCTTACACAAGAAGATGAAAACAAACTTTTATTGTCTTCGATTGGACACGAACAATAATATACATGCTGCTGCTTTTGATTGGATTTATATACAGCTTTCAAAATCCTATATATGCTTTCGCTTTCTTCATCTAGTTGTTTGAGAGTGAGAAATATCGAATCTGGTAAAATTCCCAAATATCCTTGTGATAAAACGCATGCATGCCGTCATCTATATTTAATTCGATAACGAAACAATGAAAGAATACTCGTAAACTCGGAGCAAAGCCAAAGCCACGCTATGAGTGCCGATGCAAAAAGAATGTGCTGGCATAGATAATATTTGTATAATGGAGCTGTGGAAAGCCATAGGGAAAAGTCAGCGTGTGTGCATTAGTTTTTTCTCTCGGTCGGATACACGTGCACAGTGAAGCACGTCATATGTTAGAATACTTAGAATATGAACACCTATTTTATTTTATAGAGTACGCATACACACACAAAACACAATTCTAACACCAATACAATACCCCACATACTCCAAAAACACACACGAATATCCACTGACGATGACGACCATGCACAATTGAGCTTGATGGAAGACACCGAGACAAGGCTGTTTTGTGTGTGTATGGGCATCATACAAAGGAAAGTCTTGTCTTTTCTTCGAAGAAAGTTGGCCAAGAAAACTAAGCAGCTTTTCCTGTATACCCAATGCCACCGTCCTCGTAACAATAAAAGATACCAGAGAAAGCGAGTAGCCTTGGTTAGATGAGTCCATATGCTCCAATTGAACCGATTGAACGCATACACATCAACTATTAACATATAATGGCGGTGCGATATGAAGAAGGAAATATGAAAAATACGAATTTCCTATAGATTGGGTGTTATCGGCAGTTTTTTTTTGCAAATATACAAACTGAAATTGCAATTTCCAGCTGAAAATAGACCGTTTTATAGCTTTTACCTAGAGAAACTAGAAATTGTACGGATATCGGATATTTTGTATGTATTCGTACACTTTTTCATGTGAACTGTGATATTGGGTAGGTATGTAGACGTACTTGATGGGAAAACATGTGGTGAGCAATATGTGCTTTCACTTGCTTTATTTTACGCCACCAGGCTTTCTCCTGAAAGCTCAATGCCACACAGGGAAACCAGCAGGAGAAAGCTTTATTCTCATCCTCTCTCTCTCTGTTCACGGGCACACATATACGGTTTGATGACGTATGAGCGTTATGTACCTATATGCCCTTTTCATTGAAATTTTGTCGCTGGATCCGTCCCTTCCTCACCAAATACCACGCACATACACACAGATGATCTCCTTTTATCTTACCTTTACTAGAATTTTGAGATCGTCTACATCAACCTATGTCAATTCATTTTTTCCTCGTGGAATTTGAGTCTCATTTTGTACTCTGGGGTTGGGCCATACTAGAAAATACATCATTCGCTGTTGACAAACGCTGAGACTATAGTCAAACTTAAATTTGAACAGGCAAGAGGCAACGTAATACTAGATCCATTCACAACGATTAGGAATATGCGTGTCTAAGTACAGCATAGAATAAATGCGGGGAAAGATGCTATAACACACACTCTCTCTCCGCATCTATTGTTACAGGAAAAATCAATCGATACTTGTGGAAGAGAATTGAACCAAAAATGGAAGCTATCAGGCACGAAGACACGATGAAGCTATATAAAAACCAAAGTTGTGCGGTTTATGTGATGAGATACGTATATATTTATAAACTTTTAAAGACAACACTATCAGCTTTCAAATTCAAGAATATGTTCTTTTACAAATGATCAAATCAGAGAAGTAGCCCGCCTTTCAGTTGCAAACATGTACGATGAACAGATTATTTAAACATAATTAGTCTGATGTCACGTCCATTCGTTAATATTTTTTCTTAGCATTTTTTCTATTGTGCTTGTTCATGGATTTTGCAGGAGAAAGGTACTTGAGTTTGAGCACAGGGACAAGCACACACATTTGAAGACAATGATTTATGACCAAAACACTATAGGATTTTGTGAGCTTTCTTCTAGGCGTAATATGATGTTGGCACTGTCAGGCATTGAAGATGAATCCCAATTGTGTTCCTCTAGCGTTTGCACATATCTCATCACTTTCAGCCACACTCGTTCCAAAATGTCAATGAGATATGACAGTGAACATGATGTCATACATGACTGAACTACACTGTTTGTGATGTGTTGGAAAACATGGTCCTGAGAATCTTTTTAATTGACAGATTTCTCTTCTGCGTTCCGAAAATCCAAACTGAATCTGTTGTGTTTCATTTTGTTCGGGAACTGATATGGAATTGCAGCTAGAGAACGGGAATTTACAGACGTAAATGGACGATTCCGTACTAATGTTAGCTTAGGGGTTACATTAGCATTATATCGCATGACAAAATCTTCGCCTAAACTCCCTTTGGCAAATAATATTATATCCTTTCAGAGTAGTAACAACACCTGGACCATTTGCAAACTCGTACAATTCAATTTAGGTTGTCTCCTAAGCTCGTTCCTGGAGTACCCTTGAGTTTGAGAGTCAAGCACAGAATAGAGAGCTCGAAGAAATATGAGACAGCAACCTTGCATTAACTTTCGGCCATGAGTACTCCGTCCGATACAAACGTTCAGTTGCAAACGAAGTGCCTTTTTATTCTCACTAAATTAAACACATTTTATTGTTTGCTTTTTATTCTCCTTTTCGTCGCACACAATTGTGCATTATAATGATAAGTAGAAAGTAGGCACTTTCGCAACAAAAAATATAGAATAATATCTCCCCGCGGAATTCGGACGTGATGGCATTTTACACTGGGAATATACATGCATGTGCATGAAATAGATCGAGATACGACATTCTGCTCACCGTTAAAATGCATACGCTGAGGACTTTACCGAATTGGTGGGAACATTTTTCTTTAGAGCGAGTTTTGTTCTGAAGCATGAAGAAGAGAAGCTTTTAAGTGAGTGATACTCATTTAAAAATCTGTAAGTGTAACTGGCCATTTGCATTTAAAGAAAACGGAGCGGAATTTTAAAATATACTTCGCTCTCCGATATCACAAGAAATCCTGGAAACGCATTTTAAAGCAGCTTTAAGTATATCAATATCCTTGGAAAAAAGGTGAAATAACTTGGAAAATAAACCCAGATAGTAACCACCTCCACTTGGTTTTAATAAAATCTAACAAAATGACAAAACGTAAACTAGCCGATCCTTGAAATTGTTTGGCGTCACAAATTATTAATTCACCATTTGCATCTGGTGACTTTAAACGTAGATTCCTCCTCTGTGTGGTTTAACCATTTGATTTTCGGAACAAGAAAAAAGACAGCAAGACATCAGGATTAGGATTATTTTGTAACAGCATGAAGTAACCAAACTGAAGCAATAAAAATAACTGTAAAGTTAAAATTCTTGCCCAACCCTGCATGATAACAGTTTAAAGACCCGCCCAGTATTTTATATCTCAGTAAACATTCGTTCGATGTTTTATTTATGTACATTCGGCTTCGCACTATCAACCGAGATCTCCGTAAACTCAATAAACTTAAATCGCGTATCATTACTGCTTTGATGCATGCAAATGCAGAAACAGGAACATATTTAACTTCCTCTCAAACCGGATTTCACGGATAATTTCTGTCGTAAAGATAGGAAAATCCGACACTTAGATGTAAAAACATTTGATCTTATCACGTCAATTAGTATGTGTCGCACATATTTATGATCACAAATTGCAAATTGACTCAGCCTTGAGTCGTCTCGCAGACTTTTCAAGATAATGAAAAAGTAGTGCGAGCGAAGCAGGAGAAAATAGGTCGCCTGTGTCATCTGTCTTGCACAAGACGCTTCCATATGTTGCTCAACTGTTTTGCAATTTGCAATTACATAAATGTCTAGTTCCTACTGCAATTACTTAGGTCTACATCATGGCCTTGGGCCTGCAGGAGTACGCAAATAGTTGCTTCGAACCTTCCAACAGTTTTCCTCAGGTGCAAATATGCAAGAACCATACAATCTTGTTAGCTGCAGTTCTCCCAACCTGTTATCCTGGGATAACGGTGTTGTAGTGTACGGAATGTATGTCGGATATGCTGACGTCACTGGAACCAACGAACAGCTTCCAACGTTGATTTGGAAGAATGACATTTGGGTCAACCATTAGTTCAAATTTAGTTTTCCGATGAATTTGCTATTCCCCAAAATTCTGTACACCCTACGACCCCCACTCGATAACGCAATTGCTTATTTGGACCAAGAATTTATGTGCGGATAAGTCGGTAAGTATACAGAATGCAAACGCTTTCTAACGGCAATAGCAGAGCTTTATTTTGCATCCATACAAATTCCACTTCAACATTCCAATATACAAGTAGAAAATAAGTATTTCGTTCATCGTACATGAATATTTATTTATGCATTAGTGTGCACATACTTATTCAAAACCCATAAAATTGAAAGCGTTTGAAAGGAATATTACACAGAAATGCTTTCGATATTCAATTCCCAAGTGAAAATCTTTGGAATTCCTCCGAGATATAAGTGAATGAATACGGTTCCATAAATTGTGAAAAGGATTGAGCACATGCGAACCTAAAAAGGCCTAGACTAAAATCATTTTCATAATCCATTAGGAATTCCTGTATCTGTATCCACTTTAAAAGTATTCGCCGAAAGAATTATCAATGATCATCGATATTTTCTAGCGACTCAGTTCTATAATCATGTTATATATTTTTATCTCATCGTGTTAGCCGACTTCTGAAGATTTCGCTATGAACTTTTTTCCAACAGTTTGCCCATTTGCAGGATGAAATGGCCATCAACATCAAAGTGTTTAGTTACACTTTTCATGCTAACAAAAACGCACATGTTCCCTGTCATTACGTCCTAAATGAAGTCATCAAGAGAGTAGCTTTTTGTCCGTGCCAGTATTATGGGAGTATAAACCTACTACTCTAGCGTATGAGCACAATTTTCTGCTCAGTTTACCATTGATTTCACAATGCGTTTACGAGCAGGGTCATTAAGCTTTTGTTGTGTACACACACATTTCTAATTTGCTTGTCAAGCAGGCTCTTTCATTATTGTCCTCCATATTGTTGTATATATATAGTGCTCTGATTACAAAACAGGATGAAAGAGCAGCAAATTATTGCGAAGACATTATTATCATCATATGATTTGTACAGCTTAACCTAAGCCGGTAATTGAAGCACGTTCTCGTATATAATATGTTGCAAGCTACGTTATTACTTACCTTGTTTCTTTGTTCTGGATATATTTTGATCTCCATTGTCAATCCAATCGTACGTAGCATCCGCCCAGTAATAAATTAGACCGACCTCTTTTTCCCCTCACTCAGATTTCCTTTTCACAAGCGATAAATTATTTTATGTTTGTGTGTGTGTACATTCGCTTCGCAACTTTTATCGGAAAGTTTTTCGCTTGCGTGCAAAAAAACCCACCATCAATCCGGATATTTAATGTATTACTTTTCATACAAAATGACAAATGTGATCAGCAAATACCATTACCGCAATGCTTTTTAGGATAATGAAGGTTCATTTTCCAGCCTTTAACTACTGTCGTGTTGTAGAAGACTAGAGACTTGTCAGAGAAATAAGAATGATCTGGCCTGGCTCAACGTAGATAAACGACTACACCTAAAAACTTTATAGCAATAATAGCAAGCTTTCCCCCAAGCAAATATAAGTGATACCCTGTATATGTTCCTGCTCAAGCCATCATGTAATAATCATTTTTACCGGAACCTTCACATCATTTAAGCATAACTTTGAGAAAAAGCTTTTTATTTTAATGCACTTGATAATGTGTAATTCCCTTACAGAACTGGCGCTTACACGACTCCCTTCAGTGGCTCTTCCTTGATTACATTTCCCTACCAAACTGACATCCGAAGTATAGGAGAATCCCCAGAGGGAGTTGTCACTTTTTCTTCTTCTGAGCATATAAATTTTTATACCGTGTACAGATATGAAGCGGCGCATACTAATATACAAATCGTCAAAATACCATTAGCTCTTTTATCTTCAAAAGCGAGGATAATCGTTGCTGTAATCGGGACGAATGACGACGGCTATATATAGAAGCTCAAATCTTGTTACAATGCATCATTCCTGAGAACTCTTACAATCCGAAAAAGTCAGACCGAGAGATAGTATCTCATAAAATACATAGTCAGTCACACACTACCAGAAACATCAACTGTAACAAAAAGCAATCATAATCAGTCTCTTTTTGGTTTCTATCAAAAAAAAAAAAAATTTTGTTGGAGAAAGGCATAGCTGAAGTCTCTTTGATCTCTCATCAAAAGACACTTTGTTTCCTCTCTTAGCAAGAATGAAGCAGCAGAAACAAACTAGTTAGGAAAATATTGAAAAAGACAAGAGAACACTTTATCTATCAACGAGAGAACGCGCTTCATTTACAACTTTTTTGTCAGAGAAAAGGAAGACGCAGCAGCAACTGGAAGGCTGAAATGAGAGAAATTTCTTTACAAATCTGAACTTGGATAAAAAGTACGACGGGTCGGAGCTACAAACTAAAAACGTAACGTAACGATCAACTTATATAGTACAACCCTAGGACGACGAGAAACTGGAGCAAAGGAAAAGATTTCTTCCTCAATCAGGCAAGTTTTTTGAGAAACTTTTAACTTCGTTAAAGTTACGTCGTCGTTATACATTGATCAAAGCTGGCGTTGTTGGTACAAAAGTTTCATATAGGAAAGCTTGCTATTTAGTGCCGTTAGGAAATCCATGTCACACTCCCCCCATAGATTCAAATGAATATAGTTGAAGTTGGTTGGTAGGTTTTTTGGTCTTAGTTTAATTGAGGATAAGTAAAGTGAAATGGAAGGAAGTCAAGAGCTAAATGAAAAAGATGAAAGCTCTAGAGAAACTTTCAGGGCTAGAGAAGAAGAAGAGTCAGCGTTAAATCGCATTATAAGCACCCTCCTCATCCATAAAGTTACAGAGAAAAAAAAATCTCGAGCAAAACATTAAAAATCAAAGTAAATCGACTCCACTTGTCTCAAGCGTATATAGTCATTGCGCAAACAACGATGGCTGATTGTGTGATCACTCGTGTGTCGTGTACAATGCACAAGAGACAAACCAGCTCTAAACCAGCCAACTATATATTCTCGGTGATATCGACAGAGTGCGAAAGAATAAAGTTTCATGTTCGGACCTCTGTTCAACTTTACAATTGTTTACATTCATGCTCACATAAGCACCACTTACTGGGCAGTGGACAGCTAACCAATATCACTTTCCAGTTCACTCATCATATACGTTGCTCTGTGGTGGTCAGCGAACCATATTATTATATCCTACTCCACAAATGTATTGGCGTTTCATGGAAATTGATAGTATGCATAACTCACGTCATACTCTTCCTCTGTACGTCTGGACAATTAACACTATGCAAGAAACCACATAAGTATAGCACCACACTACCACGCTGCTTCTTTTAGCGGAAGGAGAAGAAGAAGAATGCCGACCAGTGTGGCTCGCACTTTTTCTCATTGCCTTTCTCATTTACACTAGTTGAACTTCAACTGACATGTCTACTGTCTATGAACACAAGGGTCATACTATATATATATGCTAAAACAATCCCAATAATATGGATCAATGACTACGTACATACATACGGGCGGTTTTTATTACTCATTGCCAAGCAGTATATTCACTCATTGCTACAGTTGAACTTGAATTGAGCACGGATTCGCTTTTAGCATATCAACATATCAGCCCGTGTGGTATGTCGTGGTGTAATAATGTCACTTATTTAGGATGATGGCAACAGTAAACCGTGTTACTGACTGATAACAAATGGTTTCATTCTGATCTTCTTTTTCCACTTGATATACATAAATGTGCCTCCACTCTCCACTCGTTGAGCAATGTGACTTGTAACAGTGAGAGTGTTACTGCAATTACCACACAGAGATCATGTAGTACGTCGAATCATCCATATGGTGCTGGCGTGAGTGTGAAACTTGACTTAAACCAAATACCAGAGTGATAGGAAAGGAAGTACGATATGGTGTTTGATGAGTTTGTATCTCTTACAATTAATATATCTCCCTGCAGAGATGTGTGTGAGTGCATATACGGATTTGGATCCGTTTTACACGTGGTTATTCTTCGTTAACCATACTAAATGCGGATCATCATCACTGATTTGCGGCATAATATTCTCTATCACGCGTGCATATGCTTCAGGACTGAGGATCCTTGTCTGAAATTCCTCATTGTCAGTATTACGCGAGACTGACTCGGCGAGTGCAAAAAGCGTGCAAAAGTAAATGAAGATGTGGTTGGGACCAATAATGTGGATCTGTTGTATCTTTAGCGTATTATAAGTGGGGTATTCATATACACATTATATATAAATCCATTGTGTGGGCTAGCTACAGGCAGAAAACTGAAAGAGTTGCGAAAAGAGCACTTTAACGTATATATGCGAACGTGAGAATTGAGGAAGCATTGGAGCAGTTAAACTTTAGTCGTGATGTGAAGTGAGAGAGTGAGATATATAATAGTATAAGGGGGAATGTGTCGTTGTTTATTGTTGAGAGACGCGAGACGCCTTTAACTGTGCGGTACAACTAACTTCCAGCAGCAGTCAAACTACAACTTGCTAGCTGACAACTACCCTTTTTTGCGATATAGGTAATCACAACGGGCGAAAGAAGAACGGTTTTCAGAGTGGACAGTAAGTGAACAAAAACACACTCTTGAGAATTGCGAAGATATCAAATCTACTTGTTGTGTGTGTGGACGTTTTCAAAAAAATGCCAGTCATTGTTAAACGACTAGTTGGAAAGTCCCATTTAGTATGATCCACTGAGATTCTCAGAATACTTAGAAGAAGGCCTTGTTTGCACAAGTAAGTGCTGTGTACTGGAATGAGAAAAGCAAATTAAACGAAATGGTTACAAATATAGAAAGTTCTTTATTTATTGTACCTGAATCTTCCTTTCCAGTTCCATCAAGTTTTCTCCAGAATTCTCATTTCGGTTAGGAGTTAGTGTAAAAAACTCTCACAGATTTTCAAGTTTCCCCATGGCCCAGGGTGACAAAAGTTAAGTGGAAACTTGGGTTTGTTCACTCCGAGTGACGTAAAAGGGAACTATGTGGTCACTTAATGAAACGATTATATTCTAAAAATATAATTCAATCCTTTTCAGGAAAGCTTCTTGTTCGGTCTCGGTCATAGTTTCTGAGAAACATAATATTTGCACTTTAGTTCATCGAGCAGGGCAATAAGAGACTATACGTTGTAGAGGTGCCGTAGGGAAGTATATGCAACACTCAAATAAGCCGACAGGAAAAGATTGTGATTTACCACGTGTTTTATGAAGAAGACATTTAGATAACAAGATTAAAGCACTAGAATCTCGAATAGCTTCACCTTGTTCGCGTCCACTTCTTGTGTGGTGTTGTGCGAGATAAAAGATTCTGGTGTTGTGTGCATTTCACCTTTCACACTTTCCAAGAGTAACTCATAAAATCTGAGAAGGGCATGTTGCGAATCCCATCTTGTTTGTTCCTCTGACGTCCATATGTACGACGGAGGAGAATAAAGTTTGGGGACATTTGGCAGTTTTTTTATGTGCGATCACATCTGCAAGTAAATAACAGATAAGCTGTAATATTACTTGGTTTTTTATGATTCCCTAGGTGGTCTCAACGCCTTGGAACACGTTCCAGTGTCAGCACCGACAGACGTAACGACTTACGCCACACAAATACAAGCTCAAAACCAAACACATCCAATCCAGGGACAAGGAAGGAAGGAAGGAAAGAGCCATTGGCAAGAAAAAAACGGTCACCACAACAGAGCAGCATTATCTCATCTCAGCTTCCCGTTTCTCTTGACGTCAGATTTCATTTGGGATTCCTCAACCTCCAATTAGAAACATGTGCGACTGGGGCTACTGTAACCACAACGGTAAGTGTACAAAGAGAGAAAGAGAGAAGACGAGGTCTGCTTTTATTGTTAAATTTTTTTGGTCGGTTGCTTCTCCGTGAAAAACGGGATGCCTTTAGGAAGTTGTCCACATCAGGGAAACATGCATACAACAGCTAGAAGCTGAGAGAGAAAGTAAATATTGAGTGAAAAATAATGTTAGCTGCAAATTGCTTTCAAAGCATCCTGAGAAGAACTGTATGTTTCCACCATTGTGTGTTGTGTGGTTGAGTTTTTCTCTTAACCACGAGAGAAGAGAAAGATTTCACGAGGGAAAATTCCTTTCTGTACTTACATACATACTTCTCCTCCGACAAATCGGATTTCCTCATTTGCCCACCATCATCGTTATCATGTTCGTAGTTCATGGCGTTGTTAAATATACTTCATAAAGGAGGGAGTATATATATGCTCTACGCAAACACTAGTTTCCGCTGTCGAAACAACCTCTTTTAGGCCACATATAATGTAATTTGTATTGCGAGAAATTTATCGGAGTTTTGGGGAAAGTGAACAGTTTTCAGGATGTAATGCATACCATTAAGTATAGTTCCCTCTTGTCATGAAGTTCCTCTTTTTCTCTCCCTTCTCATGTTCATTTTCCGGCGAAGTGGTGAGATGTGGGGCGGACGGACGTAATGGCAGAAATTTTTACTTATTTATTCTCCAAAACCTCTTCAACATATAGGCACGCACGCCGACAGGCTAAATTGAAAACTTTTTTAAGTTTCGCAACAAGGAAACATGATACAGTCGAAATGATCTGTTGTGGTAATGGAGCCCATGAAAGTAATGTTGATCATGTAGCGGAGTGCTCAAGGAAATGACATGATTGTTATGGGCATTATTTCGTATCTTTTATGTACTAAATAGGGACTCACTCTCACAGACCTTTAATGTGTGGGTGGTTTTCCATTTCCTCCACTCCTCATTTCCTCACATAAGTCTCAAATGATTGAAACCAAGCTCATAAAAGAGCTTAAATATTCCTCCTGGGCAGAAAGAGAGAGAGAGAGGTGTTGTGCAACCTTTATAGTTGCAGATGTATAATCTACCATCTCTACCTTTACTTCACGCTCTATTAGCATCGAACCCATTGTAAAACAAATGAGGAGAATGTTCGACTGCAAAAGCATAAAAAATGTGCACACGAAGCAGAGCTTCTATTAATACTGACTCTTTGGCGCTGCTTTAGTTATTCTTGTGCTCAGATTATTTGTTCATGAAAACTGCATGATTTGTTATTGTTATGCAATCCGATTGTTTTTTATGGATTCGAATCCCTTTGGTAAACATTGAAGCCAGAAGAAATCGCTAAGTTTATGCAGTTTTTACAAAGCAGAAAATTTGCGAGCCTTGATTTTCTTTGAAGCAAAAGAATCAGTGAAGCGTGTGCACCTAAAAATAGAAGTGGCATATAATAATGTAATATGCTCTGCTCGCTTCAAATTTTCCGTCTGTGCTTCTTCTGGATTTTATTGTCACAATGAAAATTCCACATTGGAATGCTTGTGATAAAGTTGTTTACAAAAAATATGTTACGATTCCATCTTATCTACATTGCTACTGTGGAGGCAAATCAATATAATGTATGCATGCATATTCTATCTCTATTTAATCCGTCGCCGGTGTTTAGATTAGAGATAAGACTCAAAAAAATCTTACTCACATGCGGTGTGATGTGATGAGGTGGATGTATACAAGAGGAGGATGTATTCACATTCACGTGAAATGAATCCATATTTTATGAATGATTGGCAAAGTCTGTGAGAGCATATTACAAGAGGGTCTTACGATTCACCGTATGAAATCGATCTGTGACGATGAGCTCAGTTTTAAAGAGGTTCGCAATGTAAGTGACCTATAGCATCATAAAAATCTTAAGGATGGCTGATCACAAAAAATACTCATCTTCTTTTAACACCAGCAATAACCCAAACCCATAATCCGAGAAGGAGTGTTATGTAACTAACTATAAAGGATCAAGAATATGGGCAAGGTTAAAACTAACGAACGGAAAGTGTCACATAAATCCAATGAATAGATTGAAATGGCTTAGGGCTGTGGTGCACAACTTGCTTCTTTCTGGAGAATTGCAAACTATATAAATTGAACTTTATATTATTGCTGCAAAAATGCTTCATGCTGGTTTTTGCAGAATTGGCTACAAACTTCTTTTTTTAAATCCCCGACTACGCTAGCATGCGGAGAGAGAGATATATATACAATCATTCATGCCACATGGGATTCAATAATGTAATCAATTTTTATGAAGATAGAAGCACGTCTGGTGAATAAAATCAGCATTTATTGAATCTCACACAGGAATGATGTTGTGTGCTCTACCAAGCGCATATCTATAAATGTACAATTCAGCCGTGTATTAATCGAATTCAGTTCCCTCACCTCATCAAAACCAAGGACAAACGTACAATATTTTGTACTTTTTGACAAATTTTAATGCAGATGCGAAAAATGGTTATTGAGCCGATTTTTGCACTTTACCACATTTTTGAAGCAAGTTTCAACCAGCTCAAACAAAGTTCGTAATAACGTCAAGACATCCAAATTCTTTTGAAATTTACGGCAGTGTGTGTACGGTTTTGACAAAAGAAGAACAAGTAGAAACCTGTTCGCAGTCTGGCAAAAGCGACACATAAAGTTAAACTAAAATATAATTATGCTAATGTCTACCTATCCTCCTGACACAATGACCAAGTATGTAGTGCATTCCCAGACACAAAACTAAACTTGAGTTCTGCTCGTTGCTAAATTTGTACATTTTCGCGAGCTCTGAGCACTGGCTGGGTCTTTCTCATTAAAAAATTTATGCTGACTTAAATAAGCTAAGCTAGCCTCATCGGAAATTCCATCAAGGTTTATCTTTCAACTCTTGCATAAATATTTAATTAAGTTCGCACACAATTAGAGTAGCAGCCTGCAGGACACCACTTTTTTTATAGTATTGTAGGGAAACTTTTATAAGGATAATTGAAGGATTCCTTAGGCCACCCACACCATCGGTGCTCTCTAGCAAGTGGATGGGTGTTGGTTAAAACAGCATCAGCGTTTAGGCAATTTTAAGTCGAACCTTATATCTTCCTTTATATGCACGGTGCTGAGTGCTGACAAGCTACCATTATCCTCATGCTGTTCATTTTTTCATGGACAAACACTCAAATGCTTAACTTCCGAGTAACTCTCGCGAAGGACAAGGCAATAAGCTACAGTAGTAAAAATCACATTTTTCCACCAGAACATAAGCATTATTTATAATTAACTTCACGGCAGAAAGCAAGCGGCAGAAAGCGAGGAACTATTGTTAATTTACATCAGTCATGAGAGTTGCGCGTTCACAGTAATTAAATTTCTAGAACCTATTCAAGATCCACGCTTGAGTAATCTAGTAACTAGCTTAAATAACGAATGCTTCAAATTGCTAACCAATTCAACCTGCGAATTGCTTCCACTTGTAGTAATCCATTTTTCAAACAAAGGCTTTCTTAAATTAAGGGTTAGCCAGGGTAGTCTAACCATATTCTGTTCTTTATAAGGACAATTATTATTATTACACAAGTCATGTGACCAATAATTAAACTTACTATAGGGTTCAAACATAACACAATAAGAAGCTTGGTTGATTTATGATATTTTCTTAAAAAGTCATTTTCCGCTCAGCTTGAACGAACTTACGTCTTAAATACATTATTATTCATGAATGAGGAATGAGGAAAAGTAGATTCTTTCCTAATTCGTACATTAACTTATTACAGCAACGAAAGCTATCTGATATGTCTCAAATTGACGGATTGATAAGGTCCGTTAAACATAGCCTTGGCATTTGGAACTCGAATTTCTAACAGATATTTGCGACACAATCGTGGAATAACTGATGCTGTGTAAATTGGTATGAATTGGGAATTCTTAATTGCCTGTTATGATAACTGTGAAGGGAAACTGGTCTTATGACATGTGTTTCAAACAGTCCCCTTTAAATAATATATTATGAACTTTGTCGCAAACTCGAAAGTACGTTGACAATTGAAAAGTGGTGAGGTGATGACAGAACTGACAGTCTTTCGGCAACACGAAAAATTGCATTTCATGCTGAAATCGTGTTATATCAGTCCAAGTAATATTTTGTGCGAACATTGATTTTGATGGATAACATATTTATGAACAGGGCATTGCAGAGATGTACGTAACATGTACTCGTGGAAATAAATGTTTTTATAAAATTTTTGGACAACTCCTCTATACCTGACAGGCAGAATGAAAGTTGCCTCCTCCGCGATATGTCGTGAGCACAACCACACCTTTTCATTTTCCCTTCATGTCACCTGGAGGAACTATTATAGGGCCAATTACTGCGGGTCTATCAAATCTGTAGCAACTATCAACGCTTCATCTTATATTTTGAATATTCAGTGGCAACATATATGCATGCTACTTTCAACTTTGAATGACAGTTCAACATGACATTGTCAGTCAAAAGTCAAATGCATTATCAGTTTAAGTATATGGTTTAAATGGAAAATACCAGTGTGACGCTTGCGGAACATATTTACATTGATCGTGTCACTTATTTAAAGAGTACTTCCACATGCATTTTTCACTGCTCGCAGCACGCTTTTAGCTCATCTTGGACATGTATATGCAATAATTATTGTTAGAATACAAATATAAGGTTAGCCTTCGTGAGTGATCATTACACGTACATTGCTTACATCACTTCGTTTTACAAAAACGTCTAATTGGGATTCGGTTTGGCTTCTCATATGCAATCCACGTGGTCGTGGTTGCGCACAATTGTCAATAAAGCGGAATTCATACAGGTACAGTACAGCTTCAAAGCAAAACCTGCTGCCTGAGCACAAACTCAAGCCGATTGCAACATAAGAAATCAACAGATTTTACTCATTTGTATGAAAATGCATAATCTATTCTTGTCTTTGGACCATACGTTTGTGTACTCTATTTCAGCAGACTCATCTTTATTAAATTGAATGATGCCGCAAGGCAATTTGTAAATGTTCCTTTTCAAAGGTTTCTGTTAGAATCAATCATGTACACCTCGTGCGTCATGTGCATGCTAATAATGTGACACTTTAAGTATAGTTTGGAACCTCTGTTTAATAAAAGTTTGCTCAAATATTTCATTCACAGCAGGCAACATTACTTTATACTATATAGTTAAAGTGATATTTATATTTATATTTACGTGTGAATGTGAAATATCGGTTTGGCATAAATAATAGAGACCACCTAGGTTGTGCTGAATTGTTGGAAAATATGCATTTCACCACGTGTAGCTATAATAATAGTAAATGAAATACAGATTTTATAGAATAAGCATTTGTCGGCTTCTTTCCAGCTTTTGTAATTCGTGTGATACGGGGGAGGTTTTTGGTGGATTGGATTTAAACACAATGCTGTATCATATTTCACAAGCAACCAAAAAAGCTTACGCTTGCCACACATGATGAATTGCCTTGAGTGTTATTGTTGTACTGAAATGCAGACTGCAAAATAATGTATATTTATAGCGGTTTAGATTTAGGAGCCATTTGTGCAAGCAAAAACATTTTTATGTCTACTGTTCCGCTGTACAAGGGAATTCTTTATATTTTTGCACTAAGAACGAATCTCATTCTCAAGGTCATTTTGAAAGTGAAACCAGGGATCAGTGAAGAAATATTTCTGCTCACTAAAATAAAACTGGTTATGGCAAAATGTAAATAAATGTCACACAGTCATAATCCCTGATGAATTATGATCATACCAGTGCAGTGTTTTAAATTGACTTGCCTCATTATCCCCCACATCATATCCATATTTAGATCTGTATATAGGATCTGGAAGAAAACCAGTGAATGAAACTTGATCCATATATTTTAAGTGCTTTTAAATAAAAACACGCCCATCACATTTTCGCCCGTCCATGCACACACACACTGTTCGCTGGATCTGGCAAGATTTTAGGATCTGACAAAGTTCTTGTAGCAACATAACTATTCCTTTTCACGTATACTATATTTGAAAAGCGTTCAGAGTAACGTTACGATATAGGTATTCTTTCTTGTAAGCAGTCATCAGCCAACACGTACGGTAATTGCTGCTTTGTCGAATGCGCCGGCTGAATGAGAATTGCTACATTATCAAGCCTGCTCATTTTCATTCAAGAAAAAGAAAATCTCAAAACATT
The DNA here is from genome assembly GCA_034687055.1 of Heteromurus nitidus. Lineage (NCBI taxonomy): Eukaryota > Metazoa > Arthropoda > Collembola > Entomobryomorpha > Entomobryidae > Heteromurus > Heteromurus nitidus. The sequence continues at coordinate 17,953 of JAQFZW010000851.1, read as the reverse complement.
GAGCTAAAGCTGAAAATGCATTTTTTAGTGAATGCTCCAACTCATTTAAATGTGCATTCATTCATATCGCAGGGGAAAAGCTGATAAGCTGATTTTCGGAGAAGAGGAAATGAGAGGGTAGAACCAAAGGAATAACAGTATATATGCTGCATATACATTTGCTGATACATATCGCATTTGTAGTTATTAGGCTTTAATGATAATGTACATGGTATGTGCCAAAGGCAATATATAACAGCTTTCTGTTGGATGTAAAACAGTTACTAATTCTATCTATACATCCCTATATCAGTGGGAAAGATATGAACATACATCTATCCATGCACATGGCATATACTCGGTAGTTCCGTCGAAAATACAGCTGCATGCTTGAAGCCTGGATGTGAAATTCCGCCCTAAAATTGCAATCAACAATTACATATTTTGCGGCTTTTGCTTTTTGTAATCATCCATTACCCGTTAAACACTCAAACAACATTTGTAATATACTTCCGTTTAGTCATTTGGAGTGAAAGAAAAAATGGGACGTGAGCAAACCAGTTAAGTGTTGAAAATTGACTTTTCGCGTTTCCCAGCTCATTTGTAGCATCATACTTACATCCGGTGTCATCAAGCATATCACAAACACTTGCAATTTCATACATTTCAATCATCAGCTACAACTATCGAAATTCAGTTATAATTGTTTTCTCACGTATGCTTCCGATGATATATGTAGTACTAATGAACTTGTAAATTCCAATGTATGTTTAGGACCCACCAGCTGGAATGCCAACTTTCCATCCGCCAATGGGCCACGCCAATCTCCAATTGACATCCCGACTGGGTCTTGTGCCTCTGATGGAGAGCTCCAAGGGAAGCCCATCCAATTCACTCTTCCAACAAAGGCTTCAACTATAATTAACACCGGAGCAGGATGGAAGGTCAATGTGATTCCTGAAGGATCCAGTAAGAAAAGAAGCTTTAACTCTCTTCTAATCTAATGCATTGTCATCCTTTCACAATTTCATTACTTGGCCAGATATAATAAAGGTGTAGCCAATAAGTGTGAGCCATTTGGTTGAACAATGATTGATTAACTTGACGGTGATCTTGGCAGGAATACTATAACATACCTAAATAAAAGGCTTCTTGTTTCTCCCCCTTCATTTTATCCTGATTTCGTTTTTTTATCTCGTGGGAAGAATTGGATATATTGTGGGAAGCTCCTTGTCGAAGTGCACCCACGAGAAATTTCGTAGCAATTGTGCATTTGTGCAGACATACAAAAAAAGTTGTAAACATAATGCACACTTTTACAACCTGTCTTGCAGCAATCAGAATCAGACCACATTGCCAAACTATCTTTTATTATGTAACTCTGAAAAAAGTATTGCCGAAGAGAACTTCAGATTGCAATTACTTTTTCATTTTCTCGTGAATTTTGAGAATGTGCCAAGAAGTAGTTAACTTGATTTAGTTTTCACAAGAGGGAGAGAATATGTTGATATTACAAGAGAAACGTGATACAAAGAAGCTTCTGAACTTGAACCAGAGATATTATGCTCAGCATAACTTTGAAAAGTTGTGGAAAGCACCAAAGATCTTTGTTCGTTCATTCTCTGGTTTCATTTTCCCACTTGGCACGCTGATAATATTGTGGTCTGGCCTGCCAGGCATTTTTTTCTGTGCTGAATGATATAGAAAAAGATTTCATTATCACTTGTCGGGTCACACAATAATAATGTTCTATTGTAAGTCAAGTTGTAGTTGAAGGAGAAACCTGAAAAGTATAATTTAAAAGGAAGCACATCACTCGCAATTTACTTTGTACGTGCTGAAATTCTGTCTCGTCGGAGAGAAGACAAATAATTGATGCTCATGGTGCAAATAAGTTTTGGGATAAGTCTGGTAATCCGAGATTGTATCTTGGAAGGGCTGTCCTGAAGACAAAACACAACATGAAATGTGTATATCTCGATTAGAAATTCTTAGAGACTGAAAGTAGAGCCCATTTAAACCCAGCGATCACTTCGGGATAAACCTTCAGAATACTTGTATACGTATTGAGATTGAGAGTTTGGCGTATACATATTTTTCATCCCTGCAGATATTCATACACCTACATTTTTTCCGTCAAGTTGTTAAAAGGTCAATGCCTAAAACTCGACGCTGAAAGATTAAGTGGATATGCTGAATTGGCGGCCTCTCGGGCTGTCAGTGGGCTAGATCGATTTAAAAGCACGTATCTCACACTATAATTAACCATGTCTGAAAAAGAGACGAGAATTTAGGGAGAGAATGCCCTATTTTCAAGATGAACTTTAATATTACAATGTGTATCCTTTCTTTACAATATTGCTTTTCTTGCTGGAGGACACATAAAGTCTGATTTTCATTGTTCGTTTTTTTTGTTACAGTTTTGCAAGGCGGTCCTTTAGCTGACAAATATGAACTGGTTCAGTATCATTGCCACTGGGGGCAAGATTGCTCTTCAGGATCAGAGCACACTGTGGACGGAAATTGCTATCCTGCTGAGGTAAGCAAGTGCACAACTATGTTTATCGCTGCTGGTAGTGCTGGTACTGAATATACTCATTTTCACACATGCTAGATGTACATAAGGTGTGTGCATATTTTTGTGGTTGGAAATGACAAAAGCAGAGAGAAGTCAGAGAGACTCGCGTAGGTTAATGTTGCAGTTTACCCAGGATGAAATCAACGTAATAGAATTTGCATAACTTTCCGCTAACTACTTCCTTCTTGATTCCCTCTTTCACATGCATCGCACAATTGTGTGCTCCTGATTTAATTACACTTTTTGTATCAACGGGTGAAGTGGTGGCATGACATGACATGCAATTCTCCAGAATAAAAAATCTCATGCTCCGCTAGTCACATCAGCAAAGGTATAGAATAGACAACTGCGGAACCCCATCCATCATGAACGTGTAATGTACTACAGAATAGAAGGCAGGAAAGAAGTGAAGTGTAAATGAAAAAATATGGCTGTGCCCACTGGACTGCTTAAACTGTTCTCATTGATTTGACTTTTTACCACGGATCCACCTGAGCTGGAATGAAACAATACTAGTGCATTTCATCATGGTGGTATGGTAAATGGCAGTGAGCATAGGTTCACACTTAACTGAATCAGAGAATACTTCCAATCTGTTGAACACGAACAGAAAGTTACACAATCGTACACGGATATATAAAAGCATATTGCCGTCTACAGGTCACAAGTCTTTTAGAAAAGGAATATACGAACGTCAAACATACGGGCTGCCTGTAAATATTATTTATGAGAAAACTTCAGGATTCAAGTAGACGAGCAAGTTCTGCATTTTCCTGTGAGCTGTGTGAGAGCACAAAGAACCACGCCCCAGTTAAATTTAATGAAATTATGAGGCTGGGATGGATACAAGGGGAACTTCATGGGAATGGGTATAACACGATTGTGTGCCACCAAGCCAGAGGGTTAGAGCTTATGTTTCGGTTAAATCATCTATTTCTGAGTTCGCAAAAGAGGAGTTTTTTCGCCTTTTCCCTTTTTAACGTTAAGCGAAGGAGTGCATTAAAAAGAGCTAGAATTATTTGCATTACCATTGACCCCATTACGCTTCCAATTTCATTTGTTAGTCAAATTTTGTCTATCTTCTGGAATGAAATTGTTCCATCACTTTCATCTGCGACGTTATGGATTCCAGTATACATATAGACTCGTTGAGCGTATAGTTAAGTGGTTTGGAAGGCTTTTCAAGGAATTTCCTTGGAATGCTCAAAATTGACAGTGACAAAGAGACCGAAGTTTTTCGGGGACAATTGCTGGAGGAGAGTTGTATTGTAAATTGTAATGCTTTCTTCGTGTTATCTGGAAAATCAATGAAGTGAAAGCCTTCTTCCTATTCTCTTCCTTCCCAAATACATATATTGCAATTTGCAGTGTACCAAATTTTCCGGTGACACTCCCAAATCCCCTCCCATATCAAATGTAAGTGTGAAGTGCCCTTTCCGTTGCAGATCATTTATCAAAAGAGGCAGAACTCAATGCGAATGTACAAAAATTTGTTTTATGCATTAAAATTTCATATGGCTGAAATGAAGTTTGAGTGTTTGAGAGAATTACTTTACTTCTGCATTCGACTCTTCGGTAACCGCGGCTAATGGACTTTTAACTTGAAATGCTAACTTGTCATAAAACGCGATCGATTTACTTGAGCCATATGTACACATTGCTGCACACTGTCATTATGCATTTACACTACACAAGTTTCATCATGAATATTAGCGAACTTAATTACTTTCTACGTACGGTACTGCTTTGGTGATTAGCATGTAGAGCCACGACTATGCATGAAGTTTGATGTTGAAACTGTTTTTAGAAATGGGAGGCATATTGCTGCATCTTAAGTATGCGCTATGGCCATTTAAAGTCTAATTAGTTTTGTTTGACGTTGGAGCAATTACCATAACTGTAACGAAACGAAGACATATTTTCAGTAAATCAACTAATGAACCACAATTCGATGGAAGTAATGGAATGTAGCATTTGATTGTATTATTCATTTATTTTAATCTTACTCAAGACAAGGCTAATAGCAGGGTTCTCATCCTCTTTCAATATGTATTCAGGTTTAGCTCCCCTCCACATTAGAGATGGGGAAAGCATTTCAGACCGTGACGATGATGACTGATTGCTGGAGGCAAATAGCCATTTTTTTCTGCGCGTTCTGAAACTTTAATTTACACCCCGTCTCATTTAGTTGGCTGAAGCGTGTCCGCTTACCATTTCTGATTGTATTGAATTGGATGGCTCCTAGCTCGACATCCAGCATTCATGCTTCATTTCTAATGCATTGAACTTATGACACACGGCAACTGTATTATTTAATAAATGGCTAAAACGTGAATGAGTTCAGTTCGTATCAAATGTGAAAAGTCTCGCAAGTCACGAGGCTTCGTACGTGGAACCACATTTACGAATGTCAAGTGTGGCGAGTCTGGTGTTAACTAAAAGTCGACATTTTCTATGAGCCACTTTGGAAAATTAATTACCTGAGGCAGATACACATACATTTTCCCCTCAGGGATATGTATTATTACTTGACATGTCATAAACGACAAAAAATGTTGCTGACCCATACTTTGATGTTGCTACTGTCGCAAATTTTTCTATGCAAAATGAATGCGAAGACTGAAATAGAAAGCAAATTTTAATAATTTGTTTGTATCATCAACACAACGGTAATTAAAAGGTTTTGAAAGCACATATTAGATTTCACAATTTTCAGAAAATTCTTTGAATCTACCCACGTAGTACTTACAACGTACATACAAATAACCAGCAGGTGTAGATCTTTTAAACTTCCTTTGATGACAAGCCTTTCGATGAATACATAAAAATTTACAATGCACTGATGCAGGGTTTCATGAGTGACGAACACGAACATATATACGCATGAATAGACACATATAAAAATTGTTGGCTAGCACTTTATTAACAACGTGTCAAGGACATCATTAGAAGACTTATGATTTTGATGTATGCTTTGAAATATTGACAACAGCCTATAGTACCAGTAAAGGTTACAGATATTACATGAATGAAATTTAATTTTCCTTGTAGATCCACTTGGTGCATTGGAACTGTGATAAGTATTCAAGCTTCGAGGAAGCTGTGGACAAAGAGGATGGTCTCTGCGTGTTGGGAATCTTTTTCAAGGTATGTTTGACTTTTTTTTTTGACGTGTGTAAGCCCTTATTTGGGCCAATTGGCAATTAAATGAGATTGATGCGGCGTACTGAACACTATATACTGACGGTGACGGAGAGAGACTATATCCTCTCATGGAGAAAGGGATTTTCGGAGTTTTTCTCCCCGCTCTACCACGTGAAAGTTGGCTGTATTCAGGGAATAAATAACCCATACCGAATCGTCCCTTTAACGGAGCTGTCTTCTACCTAAATGCGGCATACAATACATGAATGCACAATCACAATTCAACCTGAACCCTTCCCCGTACAGTACCCTTTTATATGCATGTATCACTCCCACGTATCAAAAAGAAATGTCATTGGATTATCGTTATTTCCAAAAAAGTGGATTCTGATCCTCAGTTTTGACAGTGTAGCTTTTGATACAGATATTGACTATGTTCTGAAAGGGATTTTCACTCAATCCCACAACATTTATTCCTCATGTCTTCAGTTTAAGGCGAAGAGATAGAATGAATGACGATGAATGAAAGGAAGAAGCTCCTAAAACTCAATTTATCTTCCAAAAAACCCTTCGTTGCGCCAGCCCCATTCCAAACCTTGATGTATTCGGTTAGGTAACGCAAAGAGAACATCTTTTGGTCTAAATATTGCATACAACGGAAACGTACATTGTATAATAAACACGCAAGTATGTATTGTATGTATCTTAAACGTACGTTATATTGCATGCTTCTCGAGAAGATTGGGTACTTTGTTTTTTGCCGTAAAAAGCAAGAGAAAAGAAGGATGCCTTTCCGAAAAAATGGAATAAGAAGTCCCCGAGGGACTTTCCGTTTTTTGAAAACCTTTGAGAATGCTATCCAACTTATATAATAATACCCTCACTTTATTGCCGGTTTATAGTCAACGTCTCTCCCACAATAAATTTAAGTCGAATGAAATAAAAAACTAAGGAGTAAGCAAAAGCAAAAACTAGTGCTTTTCTTTACATCACTCACATCCACATCCTATAAATGGAACATCTAAAACAATTCATTACTGTGAGCTGTGAACGATCGTGCGGATGTGTAGTACACGTGTGCTTATTTATACCAGGATGCGCAGTAGATTGACTTTCAAGGTTAATTTCTCAGTTTCATGCACACTTTAGGAAAGTAACGAAACAATTAATCATGTTGATTTAAGATATAACATTTCCTTAAAGGCTGGTTCAATAAATATCCATTTACCCCGCGAATGCTTTCTCATTCTCTCGAAGAAAGTATTGGTTAGCAATAATAAGTAATACAAACATCTTCTGTGACTACACTTTCATCTCATATGTTGTGCATGCACTACTGTAAAAGGTTTCGTTTCACGGACACCGAATCCGTCATTCAAATCCATAGGGATTCGGTTCCAGGATCGAGGTGTAATGTTTCTCTGGAAGAAAGGATTGAGTTTCAGCATGATACGATGGATGTATATACGTATATATATATATATATATACATAAGGAAGGATGGATATATTAATATGGATAAGAAATTGACTAGCATGCCGTAAAAGTATGGTTTTGTTCAGAGCTCACAAAAATCCTTTTCATAAAACTTCACGACATGATATGAAGTGAATGATATGTGTACAAGTTCTGATATATTTTCTTGGAGTTATCCCTTGGTAAAAGTATTTACAGACTGCAGCACAAATAAAACTTGTTGTTTCAGCACGTATTTTTGGCGATGAATGTTGGTCATGTGCCCTTTCAATGTAGGACGTAGGAACTTGCTAAAAAATGACCAACTTTCCCTGAGGGTAAATGTGGTGTTTCAGTAAATGAAAGTGAAAATTGAGGTAACACTTCAAATTGAAGTTGTGCCATCGTCAGAAAATGCTTTGATGGTGAGATGTAGTTATGTACAGTAATAAATAAGCTGAGCTTCAAGTCATATTCTCGCTTCACATAGATTATTTCGCCGGAAGGAATGGGGCTAAACGAAAAACCCACCTTCGACAGAATATATCACTGATATACACCCTGACCGCAAAGTGTTTTTGAAGATGAAATTTTTAACAGCTTTGCCTTCATGAAATATTCATCGTTGATTTTGAAACTCTTTTTTGGTTTCACTAACCACGGAATCAGAATGCATTAAAAAGCATTCGACATATATCACTCTTACGATTAGATAAGTACATTTTTATACTTCATTTCTCGTAACTTGGAAATTTCAGGTTGGGGCTGAAAACAAGGAATTGTCGAAACTCGTTGAGCTACTACCAAAGATTCCTTATAAGAATGATACCACTGAGGTTGACCAAGATGTGGATCCTGCAGCCTTCATTCCAGGTACGTACTATATCGAAGCTCAGAATGATAGAACTGACGTTTTTATTAAAGCCCGTGAAAGCGAAATGTATAGTGTAGCTAAACCTTTCTCTCGACTCGAGAGATTTCTAAAGGGGTTTATACATACTCTCACAAGCGATAGGATAGAGAGAGAGAGAAGAAAAAAATTCCATTTCCAAAAGCACATGTGCATTTTATTATGCCCCAAGAGAATGGTATATGGAATATTTTTGAAAAGTTTCTTTAAAGATTTATAGCCCATATATAATTGTATTCTTTTCTCAAATTAAATTTCCATGTACTTTTGTGTCTGTAATCGTATACGCAAGCAAAATGGCAACTTTTGTACTTTTTTGCATAAAAATAATTGTGAACGAATTCAAATTATAATAAGCATATAATAACCCTTTCTTTGATGTTCCACAAATAACTTGTTCGCGTTCCACATCAAAGAGCTCTCTTCTACGTGTGTGTACGTTACATGACACGCTGTATTTTCATCACGTGTCACACTCCAACACTACTTTTAGAACTCACATGAAAGCAATCTGCTCTCCAACCCTCTATGGAGAATACAATAAAAAATACATTTCTCTTTTTTATACTTTCTGGAGAAAGGAAAAATTTATTCATCGTGTGTAAGCAACCTTTGTGGAATATGAGCAGCCTTTCACTTTCACTCTGTGGGTTGTATTACATTACATGTGTGTGACAATGGGTGTATGCATGCATAGCCCACACCGATAAGAATGTATATTCCTGACCTTGGCAAGTTTCCAACATTTCGGTTTCCAGTCATCCCTTTGTTACTCGGAGAGTTATCTGGAAGTTGGGCATAAAGAATGGGAGAAAAGCTGTACAGAGTGGGATGAGAAAAGATGCCTTTATAAGTATATGATGCGGTGTACTGATAGGTTTAAAGAAAGTAGAGTAATACACTTTCTCTCTGCTTATCTTCAATTTCCGAATCAATGCTTATGCTGTTTAATGGAATTGGTAGATTGACCCATGTGCGTTTTACTTCCAACTATGATATATATTATATAAACTTCTGCACTCTATATATGCAATGCATGAAAGAAAAATAAGGCATTTTGTAAGGAAATATTAGTAACCTGAACAAGAACTGGCTGTCCTTGATATTTACACAGGAAATCGATCCTATTGGACGTATCCAGGATCATTAACTACGCCACCGTGCCTGGAATCTGTAACTTGGGTGGTCTTCAAGGAGCCTGTGGAAGTTTCTGAGGAGCAGGTAATAAAGCAACCAATTCAAAGTATACAAGTAGCATAGATATAAATAAGTAGAATGATGAAATTTATCGAAAAAAAGTATAAACACTTCCTTTCCTTGTTTCATGAGAAATATAACCAACATGATCTGAAATTCAGAAACTTGTGTTTTATTATGTATATCCAGATTGACGCTTTCCGCAAGCTCTTTAGCTATGGAAAGGAAGATTCTGAGCCCAATGATGAATTCGAAGGCAGGATTCTCAAAAATTTCAGACCTCCTTTGGCTGTTGGAGAACGTGTCGTAAGATCTTGTGAGGCTTAAGACCATTGCTGAAATGCATTCATGACCTTGATTCGGCAAGAGTGTTTATGCGATAAAATTCCATCATCAAATTTGTTCACTTCAGCAAATATTGACATAAAAATTTATTCAATATTTGGATCTTTTAAGTCTCTCCTCTAAAACTTCATCAAGTCAAAAGTGATCATGTATAGAAGAATGTCCTGAAATACAACTCGACAGATGAACACATTTACCTGGAAAATTCTGAGCTAAATACATAGTTAATGATTCGGTCATTTAGACAAATTCTTGATGCCAAAAGATACCTGCTCTCGATTCAAAATTGAAAATGAGTAACAAAATTCAAAGTGAAAAATTATAATTGAGCTAAATATTCAGAGAATCAAGTTTCCCAAACATAAATACGTTGTAAATTGTAAATTATCCGAAAGAAAGCGGGCATACATAACAATGTACATTCTCTAACGAAATCCCATCTTTCGAGGATTTTGTTCAATACACCACACTTGGGTTACTTTATTAAGTTCAGGCATATAATAATTTAAAATTACACTGAAAAAAGTTTTGAGCATCATTTTACAGAAGTGAGAGAAGACTTATTCAGGAAATGCGGTAGACGTATCACGTAATTGCAATATACATTAAATAGTCTCACGTAAAGTGTAGAATAAATTCATGCATATTTTAAGTAAGTCCGTTTGTAACAGTAACAGTCGCTGAGAAATTCTGGTGGCAGCTACAACAAGGCAAAAAAATTAGACATTAAAGAATCAATAATTGGTGATACCCTTTACGAGGTATGATATGTATATTTATATATTTACAAAGGTAGCAATAAAGCTAGAACACAAGTATTTTTGGTAGAGTAGAGACAATCAAATGAAACAAATACAAAAGAACACATATATATCTATGCAGGTACAGATGCCATATATAACACCGAGTTTCTTATAGATTTTTTGTAGACAATCAGAGCTGGGTAACACAGTCGATATACATATTATGTACACATGTAATTTATGAATTCGTGATACGCTGAAAATGTCAATTTATGGATGAAAATTTATCATGTAGGAGAGATATATGGCTTTTATAGATAATCTAGAGTGAAGTTTTTAAGGTGGCATTGGGAATTCTGAGGTAGATTTTTCAAGACAGTAAACACGGGTTGCCCTCTCGTCACATCCGAGCAAATGTATAAAAAATGTATTGTGATTTGATGTATCTGGAGAAACTAAAGGATTGAAGTTTATAGGTATTTAGTATTGATGAACATCCTTTTCCGAGCATAAAAACCGTGTAAGATGACAATATATTTTTAACGCGTATAAGTAGTGAGTGTGCGAAGACAAATTAAATGTTCAGGTGTCAAGTATGTTATGTCGAGACTGGTTAGAAAAGAGTTCTAGATTGAATGTATGGGCAAAGGGTGATTTTGATAGAATAAGATTGACACAGACGCCTTAACAAACGGCAAATAATTAGTTTTGTAGTATACATATTTACATGCGTTTAAAAAAATGTAGACCAAAGGGCTTCCATTTTCAGATTACATAGACATCGAAAAGAGTATTTTTTCTCATAGATGATCAATAATAGAAAGCTCAAGCTTGTATAAAACATATATTATATCAAATCATGCATACAACCAGCTATAATATATATCCTTGTGCGTGTAAGGAACGTACATGTTCATTACATCAAGAAGCACAATCCAATTCTGACCACATGTCAGATACCACACACGGAGCACATTCAGAATTCATTTTTCTAAAAAAATGTATGCCAACTCAGGAGCTCCGGAAGTAGTTCGTCCAGAGTAGTTCCACAGTCGGATCACTATTCATATGATCATAAAATTGTGATGTAGAACGAATCTGTGTTTTATCATATGCAAAATGCATGTGCATATTAAAATTATTAAATCTTACGATTAGTAGACCTGAGCAAAAGAAAATGTGAGGTAAAAAATTTACTAAAACGTATGTCGTATCTAAAAAGCCGTCCTATATGGCTCGTTGTATTTGTATGTAGGCATTTTGAGCAGTACGCTAAATGTTTCTGCGTACTCAAATACTAATTGGATAAATGTATCTTGAATTCTGATTCGGAATGCTAAAAAATCAAAACATGATTGCACGATAATTAAATTATATTTGAGGGCTTAACTAAAGTATAGTACAGAGTGGAGGCTAGTCGCTTGAGAATGAATTTGAATATGCTAAAATGGATTGGATCAATGGGTTAATTAAAAAATAGGTGTGCATATGAGAACGTCGCCGTCTTGGAACTTTTGGATAGCACGTGATTTTAACCATATGCATACCTATTAAAATTATTGTCAATCATTGATATATATTCCAATGTATAAATGTATCTATCCCTGGGTTAATAAAATATGCGTCGTAGATTATAATTAGAGATACAAGATAAGTTCACACTAGCAAATGATTTCAGATGGTGCCGAATAATAATTAAGTATATCCTAAATGTTGGATCGTATTCAGTACGCAGCTCTGCATCAAATAACAAAAAAAATAGTTAAAACGAGAGTATAAAAAATGTTGTATTCCAACATTAAACTCGAACTTGAATTATTAAAGAATAACATTGTTAAATTGTAAACGAGACTGTGACTAAATTATATATATCTGGTTTTAGCAATGGTGCTGAGACGTAGCCTTACTAGAGAGCATATTCACTGCAAAAAAAATTTGTAGGTAATTAAAAACTGGATTTTAATCATTGTAAATGTACTACAGAGCAAAGAACGAAAAAAATATAGTAGTCAAAATTATAATGGAGGAAAGGGTAGGGAGTTTAAAGAGATGAAATAAAAATGACAAATTTGAATTGACAGAAACCTCATGTGTTTTAAACTTTCTTACTTATTAATCCTTCCCAAACCTGACAGAACCAATTTCATAACTTTCTTCTTCAACTCAACAACCAAGGACTCGATCTGCTGCACCCGCAACTCCAAATTACTTTCTACTTTCACTTTCATATTTCTCCGTAACGAACCAATTAGAGGATTAGATTGGTCCGGAATAACCACATCACACTCGACGTTGGGTTTAGTGCGACAGTGAGCTTCCCGAATCACTGAACCGTAAGTCGGCTTTGGATAGATTCGAGGTGGCTTAATCCACGACTTCAACGGCGGCTTGTCATTGACGTTCGAAACAGGACCGCATCGAGTGAAAGCAGGTACTTCAAACTGCGACGTTGGACACTTGAGAAAATTTGTTATTTCTTGGAAATTCTCCTCCAAGCACGTTATCCTGTATACTAATTCTTCCACTGACCCAACCTGGTGAAAGTTCCATAGTAAAGTTGAATTTACTTTCTCCGTACTTTCACTTTCTGTATCTGATCTTCTGGCATGTGCATGCATATGCTTGCCCGTGGCGATTACAAGATCCTCTGTTTGTGTTGTGGATTCCGTCGTGTCTTTTTGGGTGTTAAGGTAAGTACAAGTGCTTCTATCTCCTTTTGCTGATTCATTAATGGTTGGACTCAACACTTTCCCTTGACCCTTACTATTATTCTCACGTGGTAGATCGATTGGGCATGAAGGCATGGATTGTTGAATTTCTCTTCCCTTCGAAGATATATACATTCGTATAGCACCGTAATTTACCACTACTTCCAAAATCTGCTTGGAAATAACCATGTCGGTGAAAGCATGCTGAAGGACCAATCCTGGCCATCAAGATTACTTACAATTTTGTCGCGAGTACTGCAGATTCTGCGCCTTGAACTGGTCACAGAACCCGGACTATCCAAATCCAACGTTTTGTCCCGTTCAAATGCAAATGTGGTAGTTATCTGTGACCACCTCTCGGGTGTCATTTTACGAAATGCAAAAACAGCGTGTTGTTAGAAGAACCTGGGATGTTCAACGGGGTTACACGATAATAAATGTCAACATGAATCAGAGCTACGTACTTTTCAGGATACACTATTCGGTACTTGTTCACGAGTAATATGTGAACGAAAAGTGCTGAATGCATTGTAAATAGGCGTTTCTATGTGCAAAATCTTCAAGTATTCCAAAACATTAAAAATACAACGAAATATGGCTGCAGCATATCCGTTTAATGTACTCTCCCATGCATTTTTCACACAACTTCAGTCCGCATGGCAGGAATATAACAAAAGTTACGATCGTTTATGTTTTTATTCACAGCTCCCTTTTATAATGACATGAAATTGGAAATTACAAGCAAAGTTATAAAATATTAAATTATTGAAACCAACATGTGTGCATACTAAAGATGGCTTTTCACATAATTCATTTTTCATCCACAACAGTCACACCCGACTGATCGATTAGACTATTAGTAATAACTTACAACTTTATTTCAATATTCTAGCCTTGTATTTATATACAAAATTTATTTCCTATTCTCTATTTCTATTGATTCCATTTGACAAATTGTGTTAAACAACATATATTTCATTTCATAATGTACTTAAGCAATATTTAAGGGAATCAAGGCGAAGCATCAGGATTTTTGCGCAAAATAACAAATCCTTCTAGGATAGGTGTAAGGGGAAGATAATCATCTGTAGCAAGTTCAGCTCGTTCCCCATGACCGATAAGTACTGGTGTTGTGTACGTTTGGAAACCTGTGATCGTCTTGGGCTTTCCAGCTACTCCAACGGTGTCCAATGCCTGTCCAACTCGCACTGAAACCGGTAAGGGTTTCAAGTTCTCATCGAACGTTGCCAACATACGTGGATTCATAGCCGTGGCCAAGCAGTACAGCATGTAATGTGCTCTGCCTAGAATTAGACCTCGAACATCCAAAAACGAGAAGAGGGTGCTAACTAAACCGGCTATAGCAACTGGACACAAGAGTTGACGATCTGAATGGAAAGGGGTTAATCCTAAAGTGCCTTTTCCTAGATGTACAAGCCCTTGGGCAATACGAACCATGAAAAGGTTGTTGGAGTCCTTAGCGTGGTATTGCGACAATTGTCGAAGCATGGCTGCGACTCGGGCATTATTTGTGCCAGCTCCAACGATTCCCATTGCGAAAATTGAGTTCAACGCAACTTCTTGGTCTACGTCATGGGAGAACTTACTTAGGGTATCAAGTACCGTTAATCGTGGATTAGAAACAGACAACAGTCCAAGTGCCAATGGTACAGCTCGTCGAATTGCTGGTTCACAGTATCTGAGTAAATGTCCGAATGTCCTAAATGCCATTTCGGTTCCAATATCCTCTCCCATTGCAATTAAAGCAATGCCAAGGACAGCCACAGATTGTTGGAGACTAAGGTCGAGAGTTTCTTTTCCTTTATCTTTGGGGGTACCGGACGAACTTCCAGCTTTCTCCTTATCATCACCCTTTTTGTCCTTTGATTTACTTTCTCGCTTTCGCTTTTCTTCGTCTTTCTTGGTCGACTCTGAAGCTGAAACCGGTTCGTAGTGCTCTGAACAGACATGTAAAAGCTTCTGAATTTTCAGGACGTTTCCAGTACCAGCATAGGCACAAACTTCAACTAATGTAACAGCCATTGACTTGTAGGGTTCCGTAGCTGCTTCAAGGGCTTGAATAACGATTTCAGCCTTCTCCTGTTTTCCCAAGTAACAAAGGCCAAGGCCTAATGCAATGAATCTTGCGTGAGTGTCCTTTAATTCAGCGTCTCCTCGATCTAGAATACTCTGGAGAAGGGTTGAAGTGACATCATCATTGCAGGTTCCTACTGCCACTAGGCCGCACGCCAAACAGGCTAATCCGATGACTTCCATTCCGGCGCTTCCATCCAGGATAACCTTATTTAATAACTCAATGATGTCCTCTCTGTTTGTTCCAGCGTACGCCAGTCCTAATCCTAATATTGACCCAATCCTCATCGTGTTACTGTTATGAGTCACGTAGTCAGAAAGCAGTGCCAAAGCTGGGTCGCATTCATTTCGAACACCGCAGTTTACAATACCACACGCCAAAAGTGCTCCAGCCTTGATATAATCCTCTGCAGAGTATAAATACTTATCAATTTGTCCAAGACCACCATCTACGTCCCAAAGGAGAATCAGGCCCAATGACGCTGTAGCACTTAGCATCCCATGTTCTTTGTTTTTGTACAACCATTTATTTCCATCTTCGGTAAGAAGTTTGTCCCGACCAAATCCAGCGTTTACGAAGCCCGAAACAAATGATGCAGCAAGATTTTGCCTTGCAGAATCTACTTGGCTCCCGAATGTTTGTCTCGGTCCATCTGTGGATAAAATCGATAGGTTATGATGTGAAATGAAACTAAATTAAATATCGTATGCATTAAATCTAAATTATAAATTCAAATCATATACCAAGATGTGATTTATAGACTTCATCAGGAGTCTTTGGCTCAAGTATGTCTAATTCTCTTCCTAGTGCTAGGAAATTCGTGTTCAGCAAGCTGTTTGTTGTAATATCAGTCAATTCTTGATCACTGTTTGAGATTTCAACATGGATCTACGTTTTACACAAAAAGAGAATTGTTAGGCAAACACACCAAATATATTTAAGTGAAGCGACATTTTAGGATGAACAACTTACCTGCTGTCGACCAATCATAAATGCCAGCTGTTTCTTGACCGTGTCGTCTGGACATTCAGACAGAATTTTTTCTACCAAGGTAGAGTCATTAAGCTGCATCGCAACACGAAGTGCTCTTGCATACTGCTTGAATTTTAAAAAGACTCGCAAGGCAGACTGAAGGAGACGCACATTTTCGGGATCTGGTACATATGCCACACAACTTGTCATGTAGGCACATACACGCAGGTGGGAATCTTCATCCACATACTTCTCTAATAGTTCCAAATGCTCAAGTTCCATCGCCAAATCACAAGCTTCAGCTTCTGCATTGTGACTCAAATTATATGGTATGATTTTCTCTGCTAGCGATAAAAGCTTTGCTCTTCGTCCTTCATTTTCTTTGCTATCTTCCCACCTGGAATTTTAATTATGATGACATATTTCATGAGACGCCTTTCCTATACTCCTATACATCTAGATATATAAGCTGCTAGAATTTATTTTAGTTCCTTACCAATCCTGTGAAATCTCTCCAGCTAAGTGGCGTACATACTCATGGCCCCACTCACCAATATCTCTTTCCATGCCCAACAATTTGTAATTCAAGCAGTCTCTTCCATCGCTGATTGTCATAGCCAGTACAGAAATAACTTCTGCACAAAACTGCATCGTCTCCTCGTCTTTAAGCTTTCCATAGATTTCGTTTTTAAGCGTTGGAAAGTGTCTCCTCAAGAACTTCAGTGGTTTAGGTACGGACGTCATCGATGTAGTAGACGCCTTGATCAGATTGCTCATCTGAACCAAGGCTGGCTGGTGCAAATCAGCATTGTCTTCAGCCAGTCTTTCCATTAGCATGTCTAATTCCTCCTGTAAAACAAATTGACACGGTGTTATAAAAATTCGTCTTCCTTTTAAATCAGAGGAAATTAGTTTACGAATTAACCTGCAATTGCTTATCCTCTTCGCTCAAATCCTCCGATTCGGCTCCCTTCTTCGCTTTAGGATCCTCCGCCTTCTTGTCATCTTTAGTCTTCCCAAATTCTTCAAGTGGAGGTTTTTTCGTGACATCAGCCATCTTGAAAGTTTGCTGTCAACTTACAGGACCTGCACTAAGCACTAGGACTGGAACTCTGCGAATTAGATAAATGCCAGATAATGATATTTGTTAGAATGTCATCCTTTTGCTTTCACCATTCACATTACACGTACAGCGTAGGTAGGTCCTTGGTCTAATTTCTACACCATCAATTACAAATGACAAACTACACATGCAAGTGACGATAAAATTAAAAAATTAAATTCTCAACTCCTCTAAAATATCTTGAACTCGAAAGTAATAAAAATCTGTGTGAAACCCTTTGTTGTAAACACCACAAAACCTAAAAACAATAATAATATTCAATATTTTTGTACCAAAAACAATAACAATCAACAGTTTTTTACCTGGATAATTGTACACCTGTTCTTTTAATTCTTAATTATTACTCCTCGTCAAACTGCTGGAGATAAATTAATTAGAATTCAGTGACTAACCACAAAAAATTAATTAAAAGTAATAATTCACGCAAAGTTTTGAGAAATTGAGAACACACAAGAACGTAGCGAAGCTAATGCTCTGCTGACGAGAATGACATAGCTGAACTGATGTGTGAATTGAATGATATAGCGAAAAAGAATTATTTGCTTTCCCGCTTCTCAACATTTCAACTTCTTCTATGACTCCGAACGGTAGGTGTCACTATATGCGCGAGAGGGTGCATTTTTGTGCATTTACAAGGAGAACCTTCCAAGGTGTATATGGAATTTTCGCTTGAGACTTGGTACATAGGTTCTTTTATATGATAA
>JAQFZW010000850.1:0-39936 GCA_034687055.1 Heteromurus nitidus | reverse complement strand
CAAGTAGCCCCGTCACAACCTGGATGAATGTTAACTTTATGGTACTCTATGGTATGGTAACCACTGTCCCTTAAGCAACGCGTGAGTGACGCGGTTAGAATGACAGGTGCTTCGTTTCAGTTTAAAAATGAATCCAACGACGCACATTTATAGAATTATCCCTACAAAATTAATAAGTCAATCACAAACAACAAAACAGATAGAGAATATTCCTATTTGTCACAAAATGATTAAAACCTGCAACTAAAAACCACTAAATAAACACCACCCACCTCCAACCTCACTATTGACTATTATTATTACTGCGCACAAACTTTCCTCCCAAAAGTAAAACCTCTTCCAATCTTCCTCCCCACAAAAACATACTACTCCCCTAATCCCTTAATCATTCTTTACAATCTTAATTAAAAATCTACTTACCACTGACTGAATTTCACTGAAAAATCCAATTAAATCCTGAAAAAACACAAGATTGAGAGCAACTCCTCCAATTCCAATGGAATGAATGCACCCGAACGTCTGTCCTAGTGGAAATGTGTGCTGTGCATCCAAATCCTGTGCGCATCTCAATTCGGTACAGCTCTCCACTCAATTTCAATGATTCCTTCAAGCACATCCATAAGCACACTCACATACACATAAAATATACCTAACTTTTATGTACAAAAAATATATTTTCGTCTTCATCCGAGATCTTCACGTGGTTCGAAAGGATACCCACATGATGGCGTATAACACCTTTACTTAGAAATGCAAATGAGCTACTCACTCTCTTCCCTATGCCAAGACATTTGGTTTGGTTGGAATGAGTAACTTTTTTATCAACAAAATTTCATTCATATTCCTTTCCCATACGCCTACACTTCATCATCGTCCTTCTCTTTGTATTATACCTACCGCAGGCAGATGATGATGATGGGTCCTGTCCTGATGAAGATTATGACGAACCTGCGAACATCGCTGAATGACATTTCTTTTGTATATAATTTCTCATACTTTTTTACCGACAACCGAGACAAGACAAGGATGGTTCATGTCATGCAAAAAATGTGTTCCTGTCCATTTCCATTGACATTTCATTTTTATATTTATAAATTTTTAAGGATGGACATGAAGACATCTCTTTCAAGATGAACGTTATATTATTTAGGCGCCCAGTCGAGTGACACCAAAGAGCAGAGACCATCACCAGCACCAGGACATCTTCTGTAGCACGGGTCAAATCTTGGCATTTCTTTCATCCATCATCAGCGCTCGATTTCAAACCCCTTGGATTACATCTTGTTGGAGGTTGGAGGAACTGTGGAACCGTTGGAAGTTGGAACTGGATGATGACTTTCTTTTCTCTTACATGCCTCCAAGTACACTACTGCTGACGGACGACGGAGTGCACACACAAAAGGAAAGCAGAGAGAAAAAAGGCTGAGAGAGTGTGAATGTAAATGCACTTTTTTACCTGGATCTCTCGTCGTCGGTGCAGCTGCAAATGTATACATTTTGAACGGGATACGGATACGTATAGAAAATGGGTATATGTGCACATATATTTATATAGTAAAAAATATTTCTTTTCTTGTGTATGTATTTTTGTATTGGTTCAAATAAGTAGTTTTTTAGGGTTGTGTGTGTGGTATTATTATGTGGTCTAGCGAAAGCAGACGACAAGTCTCGACACAAAAACAGCACATCACACTCACTCACACATCTTCTCCTCACAATCACAACTGAGTAAAAAAAGGAGACTAAGAAATTCTCTAGGTTTCCTGATAAATGGAGAGAGAAATCAGATCGTGATTGTGAATAATATAAAGTGATTGTATTGTGGTGGAAGTAGACACCAAGTACCGTGTCACACGGAGAAATTACAGAGAAGTTATTTTTTTCCATGTCCAGAGAGCAGTGACTGGGCTCAGGAAGGATGAAACAGGGAAGGACTTTTAAAGATACACGTTGAAAGTGTGTGATGAACGGTAACTTCAAACATTGAAGCTTCTTCCTTACAACAACTCGGTGTAAGTTACTTTCGGAGATTGAAGTTGGAGGGAGGCGAGATAATAAGAGGAAATTGACGATTAAGTTGATTGAAGTGGCAGTTGGAAGTGAGTGAGGAGCGCATCAAATTTTTTTTAAAGCAATTAGCTCCAGCACCACCAGCCAGCAGTTCGTATGTTGTCTACTACAACCTACTACCTCCAACCTCAACTCCCGTAATTGAAGACAGCAGAGAAGACAACACACTGGGATAAGATAAGGAAGCGACAATGGATTGGAATCATCATTAGTTCCTGTCGTCATCTTGATCGGAAGCGATGTAGGTTTAGGTGTCTAGCCAAGATCTGTGTGTATTTTTTCAGTTTCAATTTCGGAATCAGCTGACAGCCGCTTGGAAATATGATCATAATAGAATTAGGTGTTGTCGCAGGGTACTCTTAAGTTTGTAAAAAAAAGCTAAGTTAAACGAGGAATAACTGATTGTAATTAATTTAGAACACTCGAATTTTTACAGTGGTAGTCTTAATTTATATGTTTAGTCGAGATCGAGTGGAAACACCTTTTGTAGACGTAGAATTTGATACAATTCAGTACAGGCAACAACAGTTATCTCCTTCCTGCACACCATTCTCAAATATTATATCTTCCTGAAGTAAACAAATCTATGCAAACTCAGTCACGTAATTAATAAGAAATTAATTACCGCTCGTACTACACTTTGTTATCCGTATAAATATATACTATATTTATTTC
This sequence comes from Heteromurus nitidus, assembly GCA_034687055.1. Taxonomy (NCBI): domain Eukaryota; kingdom Metazoa; phylum Arthropoda; class Collembola; order Entomobryomorpha; family Entomobryidae; genus Heteromurus; species Heteromurus nitidus. The sequence continues at coordinate 37,191 of JAQFZW010000850.1, read as the reverse complement.
TGTAAAATGTGTAACACAAGAACTGATTAGGGAAAAAGGATTGAGGATACATTATATAAGGGATTTTCCTTTAAAAAAGTCGAAACATGAGGTAGAAAGAATAACATGAATTGACTGAAACAAATCTGAGCTGTGCTCTTGCATTTTTTCAATTTACTAAAGAAAAACAGAGGAATAATTTATTTTTAAGAGTACTGCTGAAGATTCTAACCTTTATGCACATATACATGTCTCATTTATAGGATCCTAGTACGAGTATTATTGATCGTCATTATTATTGTAACAATTTTTAAAAGCACAGAAAAGTGAAGTTCAAGGCTGTTTGTACGATTTAAACGTAAAAGTATAATTTTGATCCGAGACGAAAATTGTTTCTGATGTATACCCTGTGAAAAAGTAGCTTTAGAGCGATTAATTATAGAAACTATTGAATAGTTAACTTAAATCTGTACTAAACTGGAGAGAAGTTGTTTGCAAAAGAAACCCAAGTTTTTATGAAGCGGAAGAAAGAAGAAAGAAGCGTTTGGGGAATCCATTGTCAAGTCCCGGTCCTACCAGAGTTATATTAATTGAAATATCACATTTGTGGAGGAAAAGTCTGAACCTAGGAAGGTTGGGAGCGATGTCACGGCATGAAGGTGTCAGTTGCGATGCATGTCTCAAGAGTAATTTTAAAGGAAGACGCTATAAATGTCTTCGGTGCTATGATTATGACCTTTGTGCCAATTGCTATGAGGGAGGTGCGGCCACGTCTCGTCACACGCAAGATCATCCGGTTCAGTGCATATTAAGTCGGGGTGATTATGGTAAGGGAACTGGAAAATATGTTGTATGATTTATTTTAATGCATAATTATATGGTTTTTAAAGTTTTCTTAATCGCAATAATCTTTTGTTTCAATCCAGACTTATACTACAGCGGAGAGTCGTCGACTGATTTGGCTCATTCGTTAACGTGTCCTATATGTGGTCGCTTAGGATTTACTGAATCTGAACTCCAGTCTCATGTGACATCAGAACATCAGAATTCGAATACTGAAGTGGTAAGTGGGAAGAAGTATTACGATTCGTCGAATCGAATCCCCGTCATTAGTTGTATGGCAGTTTATTGTTAAACAGGATGTTTACGTTTTGTTTACTCGTTTCAGGTCTGTCCAATATGCGCGTCAATGCCCGGTGGAGATCCAAACCTAGTTACAGATGATTTCACAGCTCATCTGACTTTGGAACATCGCCAGCAACCAAGAGATAGTAATGTCTTCCAAGTTTTCTTTCTTTAACAGTAGAGTACAATGTACAGTTGTGTCCCATTATACGTAATTAGCTCGCGATTAGTACGTACTTATTCGTACTTACTTATCTGCATTGATAAAGTGCAGAGTGCAGCAAAATGTAGAAAGCGATGCAATGCAGAGTGAAAGTAAACAGTAGTAAACATACATGTGGCAAGAATATTCGTTCAAAATGAACTTCCTGCCTTCATGCGTCTTCAGCTCTGAAAATTCGTAGGCCAGTAGAGCAGTTTTCAAATTTCCAAGAATTCTTAACAGCATTTCAAGCTCAGGATTTCAATTGAATATAAAACGACAATGTGGATGAGTGGATGATTGATACGCAAATGATGAATGTGATGATGTTTTATTGAAAATTGAATTATGTCGGTTTCAATTCCTTTGTTTTATTGTAATTGAATTGTCATCCAAAATTTCTGCATCCACGTTTTAATTTAGATAAACGCCTCGCATATAGTATATATACGCATACATGTCCGAACGTTTCGTACCTTGTTACCTTCAAATTACGTAATATTTAGGTTGAATATAAATTAAGTTTTGAAGATGCGAAGAAGTTTACACTTTATGAAATAGAATTATGATGTAATCATACTAATATTTACATTTACGCTTTTTTAAGATTATGTAGAAGAGGCACCGTCAGCCAGGCACAGTCTTCGGAGGGTTCAACAGCCATCTCGAACACTAGGAGTAGGTAGAGGTCGTAGACCGAATATGCATTTTAGTTCTGGAGGACTGTCGCCGTCGGGAGCAAGGGAAGCTGTAGATCCTATCGCTGAACTTCTGTCACAATTGTCTGGTGTGCGTCGTGCAGCGGCAGTACCTTATGATCGCCTTCTTCATCGACATCCAACTAGCAATCAACAGTCGAGCTCTGCTCAAGGGGGTTCCAGTTCAGCGGCATCTGGAGCGCGCCGAAGTGTCTTTCCCCAGCCTTCGGGTGGTCAGACTGTTATATTGACAGAAACAGCTGCCACCATGCAACCACCTAATCCTATGGACTCTGGAACTCAGAAACACGATAAGCATCAATTTCTTCTCGATAAGTGCGTTCTAAAACCCGTACACCAGTAATATTATGTATTTTAATATTTAACAAGTAATGTTTCATAATATTGGGCATCTAAATTTCTTCCATACAGGTGCTTGGATTCGCAAAGACGCAGAGATTTGAATCCGGACCAAAGTTTGTTTTTGCAAGATTTACTTTTGGCAACAATGACGCTGGAAGATAAAGATAACCCTAACGATTGAAGTTAATTATTCAATATTAGTCGTATCATCATATACTGCAAAATTTTCATTATATTGTCACTGCATACTTAAAGATAAAATAATACCATGTAAAACTCTCAGTAAATATGCGCTAATCATTCAATTTAACAGAATTATTATAATTCTCATCGTTATTCTATACTGAATGAAATCTACGGCAAGTGATCCTTGCTCGGAGAGTCACGAATAAAAAAAGAAATGACAAGTTTAAATGGATTCCATGGCCGACTCGATGGTTGAGTGATGCCAGTTCTGTTTTCCATTCATTCCCTATGTATGTATGAAACGTATATTTAGTGAGTTTGAAACTTTTCACGAATGCTGATTTTGGTTCTTAACGTTAGTGCAAGTGTATGCCACGTTTCAAGAAATAATTCGCATTTTTATATATTTTATCATAATCGATTTTTATTTAGTTTTCAACAAATTCAGATATTGAGTTCTGTCCCAAACCCAAACGGTTCATGCTAAACTAGAAACGTAAATAGGTAAATACGTATGCATTTAATTTTTTACTCGAAACAAGACAAGTAATTCGCCACTTGTTGAACCATAAAAATGTAACTCGATTTTAAAACTGTTGCATTGATTTACACATCGAATTGAGCTACAATAGTGAGATTGGTTTATAACATTGAATTGACACACAATCAACAGTACTTTGCAATTGAAATGTACTTACAATTACGAGCTCGACAGTATTATTGCATGAATATCATTTTGTAATAGATAGGTACTCAATAAATATTAAAAAGGGACACATCCTCATAATATCTGTGATAAGTTCAGGATTGAGTTGAACGCTTCTAGTATGGCTAAGTTTAAAAACTGGAAGACACATCGAGTGGGAGAGCATAGTGCAAAAAAAGATACAAAATATTACACAACGATGAAGACAAAAAATGACGCTTTTAAAGAAGTATCGTTCGTGTATATAACAATTCCTTACAACTTATATACTTTTAAAGCCTTGTTCGCCTTCCCAAAATGTCAGAACGCAAGACGCTTCATATTCCGTTCGAGAGTACACCCCTCTGCACGTCTACACCGACAGCTTATTTACATTTTTATCATCTCACCGGTTTTTTAGCAACCTGTGCATCTTGACACATTCAACAAATTATCAGCTATAAGGGCAACGTTAAGGCGTTCCGCGTTTCCATTAATATCATTTTGGTATATGGTAAACTGCGTGAAAACAGTTTTGACACAATATTTTTAAGGTCTATGTAACATGTAGTAGCTTTTTTACATGCTAGAATTTTCTTGAAATTCATAAGGCATCAAAATCACTCTACCATATTTAAATATCTTACACACTAATTAACCCTAAATCTTGCTTATGATTATGCATGAAAATTGAGCAATCGAATGTAGAAAAGTTTCTACATGGTTCGTGTGTGTGTTTAGAGATGAAATTTGATGAGCTGCGGTTTCTTATTAGTCTTAAATTTCACTTGCTTCGTATGGCAAAGTGTTCTCTATTTTACGATTTACAGTCTACAAACCAAGATTTTTTTTTGTTAAAGTTATCATACAAATATATTACAGTAGTTTATGATTTCATAAAACGTCATATTTAAGCTCGCATAAAAACTCGTCCGATCTACATTGCAAATATCCTTAACTGTACACACATTTTATATGTACCTTCGATAAGGTTTCACATATATTTTATCATCGTAGCTACAGCTCATAAGTCTGCATATACACGCTTCAAACTCCCTAAATTAAATTACTAACCTGCATAAAATAATTATTCTACATCAAACTTACAAAACTACGAACACATAAAAGTTAGAGCAATGGACAGATCATTGGTTTATGTAATAAAAAACCCCAACAAGTTTACATTTTGCGACAAACTGTTTCATATACGCTAAAACATTAAGGCATTAAAATTTACATTTGTATATTGCATGGGGGTTTTGCATGTAAAATTGTAAAGCTCAGAACAAAGTGTTTCCCTTGAAAATCATATCATGATCCGTTTCACAGGTTATCTTTGTATATATTTTTTGTCATTTTAAGGCGCACCACGGAATGACGGAACATATCATTCTTCCAATCCTTTGTTTTCTTATGTATGTACATAACATATACATTATGCATGTTTGCTTCTGTCGTTTGTTTAAAATGCGCGTTATTTCAGGCTCAATTCGGAACTGTTCCTTGAAAGAGACTTCGTTATTATCCATCAATCATGTTGGTAAGCTCCTCCTCAGTAAGCTCAGTGTTCTCGTTGTCGTCGATGGGAGACGATGTTGAATCCATTTGGTCCAAGTGATCCATCCCCATCCCGTCATCTTCCTGATGAGTTTTCAAATGAGCTCGAAGATTGCACGCTAAGGCAAATCGTTTAGGACAAATGTGGCAAGCATGTGGCTTGTTCCCTAGAAAAACAAGAGAAAAAAAAAGTTGTTGTGTTACATGGCTGTAATTACCGGGATAATTATAAACTAGTCATAAATATATTCCTATACGCGCTCCACATGAAAATTATAGGGATGAAGCAATTGCCAAAAGTGTAGGATATCATATCAATATCTGCATTCATATGTCACATTCGCTCTGTCACTCCATTAAAAGCTGCTTTTGGCAAAGGAGAGAACCTTGAAACTTTTTACTACAATATACTTCTTTCAGCACAAGACAAACATGTCCAAAAAACGCATAAAACGTTAAACAATTTTTGTCACTTTGTGTGCCTCGCTTCTTATGCTTTCAGGCATTGTTTGGCATGCAATGCCTGCCCCAACATGACAGTTGAAACACTGGTTAATATCTTTAACGAATAGTAACGTTTTCGTTGACACATTAGTTGCCCATTATGAATAGATTTAGGTATGCATGCAGTCATGAATCCCTCCCTGAATATCCAGACCAGACACTGTTATTATGTACTACAAACTACAAATCACTGGAATTTTTCCCCTTTACCAATAAAAACTAGTCCAACACGCCCTTGTGAATTAGGTAGATGCATTTTTGGGTGGTATGTGGCATGGCATTCTATGAATACTCATCTCAAACGAGCAGTACGTATTTATTATAAATCGATATATGCATGCATAATGTCAAAAAACGTATGCAAAAATTGCAAAACTGGAAGATTAGTGGTAACACGTGGACGGTCACCAGATTGAAATATCAAGGTCGTATCGAGTTCTTTAAACAATCAGAGATGAGAAAAACCATTGTATTATTATTGCTCTTTTACAGAACATTAACTTCCGGCATTAGATAGTATGAATAGCAGCAACCATTGTGTTATTTTTCAGAAATCCAGAGAATATCTGTTCAGATGAGAGTTTCTCATAAACCAAGTAAATTTTTCATATTCCCATTCAAGTGGTTTTTCCTTGTCCACATCAATAGAACAAGCTACAGGCGGTGCAGTGAAAGCAGTCCCATCATCTCAGAGATGCAAACACACTGTGCAATTGCAACAAAGGATTATTGACAAGCCGTGACCATGTTGTATTGTTGCAGCACTACTTCCACCTGTCATACTAGCTGACAGCTCAATCATGACTATGCTCCTGACGCAATGAAACGTTATGTTACTCCATCCGTGTGAACTTCACTTTGGTAGTCATAAGCTCTCAACCCTTTCAACCCAAACATCATAAAGTATATACGCTTTCAGTTCATGTATGACTCCTGACTCCCCTAAAAATTCAGTAGTTTTCATTCGGAATGACATAAATATTGCAGGATGCACCGCGAGGAGTGTCCAACGTGAAAAGACATTTTCTTTGAAACAAGCTCACCGCTCCGGGATGCAAAATATAACGCAATAGTAGGCGAGCAATTGAGGAGCAGCGTGTTTTTTAAACATTGACCAGTATGAGAGCAGGTAATAATAATAATGTTCCATGTGTGCATATGTCAGATCCTCCCCCAATAGAATATATCAGAGAGAAGAGAAGAAGTTAGTGAAGATGACCCTGGTTGTTCTTGTTGCATTATGAAAACGAGTGAAATGAACAAGACTTTTACTTTCCCGAGAGAAAAAAAGTGCCATCATCATTATTCCTATTTATGCGGATGACTTGTTGCCCTTTGATGCTACTTACATACGCTATTTGTGCGCAGTTCCATTTGGACTGCTCAACACTTTTACTGTCCAAAATGTTCACCTGTAATATAGTCATGCCTCTGTCGTAATCTCCGCATTTTATGGCATCCCAACTGAAGGGACTAAAAGGCGGACACAGAGAATTTTAATAATGGACCAACTACAAGAGTAACAGCATGCATCTCTTCAACTCATTTCCCTTAAAATTTCTTATAGCCAAAAAGCTTCTTATTCTTGGGAAAGCGGAAAGTATGCGCTTTATTTTATAAAAAGAATGAAGGGAAAAAACGTTGAAAGAGGAACTCAGGTAGCCGACTCTGCTGATTTATAATGCAAGGGCTACCTGAAGTACCTGATTATTACACCGGTTTTTTTCTTCTAGGGATCACTTATTACAAGGGTTGCATGGGCTGGTCCATGACAATTATGATGATCTGCATCGGGATGCTGATCAAGACGGATGCACTTGCTTAATAGAAAAAAGGGTTTTTCTACTGATGTAAATTGGGATCTATGAATACGTGGAATACACGTACACACCTTTTCTTACATATGCAAACATACGCCACGGAATTTTAATATGTAATATGTTCCGAAAAAAACAGAAGCTGAATAATATGCATGTGCTTTTCAAGGAAAAACGCTACTGCTCCTTGATGAAGATATGCCCTGAAGTAGTCATGTTTTTGAGGAAAAAAACAAGGGCTGAAGTGAAACTATCAAGTCGTTGCATGCACATTGTGATCACATCGTGATACGGATCCTATCAAGAAGCGCAATCGTTTACTTCTCTTCTCCTGTCAAGCATTGCCTTCGTTGCAGGGCCTTTTTCTATAATATTCCTTTTTAATCAGAACTCTTTAGGAGCCAAATCCTTAAATGAAAAGCCTTTCAGGCTTATATAAGAATCAAGTCAAAGTAGTGGTCTTATTTGAGGACTCATCTTCATCTATGACATCTGCCTCTAATATTATTATGCATATTTTACCTTAACGCATATGCAGACGGTATTTCTTCTTCGGAGGAAAAAAAAGGATCGCTACCGATTCCTTCATCTAGAACACATTTGCCTTCAGTTCGCGCAGTCAGAGGATGTGAGTGCCAAGTGCCAGGCTAGCACGTAAAAAGCAGCAGCCGCAGCAAGAAAGAAGCGAACAATAAACCGGTTTTCAACCTTCCAGTCAATTATTTCAGAGAAAGGAGATGAAGAAAAAAAATGTAACAAGACAGATTATAAATATTCATAAAACATTAGCCTGGGTGAACTATTCGAAGTGGGCAAGGCCAGAAAGTACAACATGTGTAGAGCATCATCATAAACCATGATGTGGAGTGAGGAAGAAGAAGAAAAAAAATCTACATGAGAGACGCTTTTTTTGCTCTTTCGCTATAAAAGATCAGTAGCTGTAAGTGAGCATGCAGGTAGCAAAAGATCGAGCACACTACCACACCAGAGACCACTTGTTATACTTTACTTTTCATGAAACAAATATATACCTAATCTAGAGCACTTATAAGAAACAATCTAAAGGTATCTTATAGAGAGGTCTGGACTGGCCGTACACGAGAAGCGAATACCTTCTCTCCCAAAAAGTGAACATGCAAGAGTAATGGAAGATCATTGCATTCATTCACGAGACGCATTGGATTCTGATGTTTTATTGGATTTTATATAAAACAGAGAAAAAAAGCTACCATATGCACACACAGAGGACAATAATGTGTGTATATGGAACTAATAAAAAACCACTTTTTCACACAGGATTTTTGTTTTGAGCATATTTTTTTAACATTTGAGTTGAATACGTGATATATATAAAGCTTACGTTGAAAATAAAAGCTTTTTAATCTTGTCCACTGTGTGTACATTATTCGACAGGAGAAGAAAATCTATGAAACCTAGAATCGACGAAGAGAGATAAGAAAATGGTCTAATAAGCTCGTCTGGCTGGACTGGAATTGGCTGAGTTGAGTTGATATATATTTTTTGTTGGGATTGGGAATTGGGACCAAAGGGTATATTACCTTATTATTATTATATAGACTACTCCCTTTTTCCTCTCATACCTTATGGTTCTACGAGAGGAGCATATAGATACCACCTTATAATTCCTTCATTTCATCTCCCTCAATCTTCACATGCAAACGAAAACCAAGAAGCCAAAAAGGTAGGAAGGAAAAAAACGTGCGTGGCTGTCTCTCTCTCTCTCTCGCAGCTACCTGAAGATCCGATACAATTTAACCTGCTGGAATTCTCTCCTCGCCCTTTCCCCTTCATTTTAATAATCTATAATACAAAATACCTCTACTCACAGAATCAATACAAGCTTAATATATATGTGGGGCTCTTTTTTCTGTTGAGTCCAATAAAATAATCTTATATCCTTATATGAAGCGGTAAGGAACAGAGAGAGAGAGAGAAAAAACATGTTCCTTGTGTTTGAGGTGAGCCAAGCCAAGAAAATAAAATCACTTTTAAACATGCAAGCAACCACAAAAAAATGAGTGCCTTCTTTCGTTCCGCATAATCTTTCTGATCTCTTCTCCTCGTTCCACATTGATGTTGAGTGCGAGAGAACAAGAAGAAGAAGAAAAAAAGAAAGCAAAGAAGAAGAAGAGTTTGTGGTCATGTTAAGAAGACGAGACGACCAAGGAATTTCAGGAGCAAAAAAATAAGAACAAGCTTCCAACAAGGATCATAGCAGCACCTCGGCTAAATAATGGGTTAATTAGAGCACCAAAGACTGGATGAGTGTGTCGGACCGGCCCATGTACTCCTCTCGAGTTGCATGAATCTGATCAGATAGGAGAGTCGGAGGAGCACATTTTTTTCAAGGAAGTAGCAGGTATGTTCTTCTGCTTCGGTTGTTTGGTTGCATAATACAACCGCACGAACAACGACACATAAAAAACCGAGAGAATACAATACCTTCTGTCCCAGAGCTTCTGAAAACTGAAAACAGAACATCCTTCACAAGTGGAAAGCTTTTGGAGGAAACAGAAGCAGAAAGAATATTGTTTCGTGGAGAGTTTTACACATTTCGTGTGATACGAGTTCAAATATGTCGCTGGAGAAGAGAGCTTACAGTTCACAGAGTAGAAACGTTCACATTTTCTCATTATCTTATCCAACCTTAAAAAAAGAAGTTCGATGGAACATGTTCTCTCGAGACTCGAGAGAGTAACGAGCAAAAGAGGAGGTTGATAAAACGAAGAAAAAAACTGGGTTGTAGTTTTTTTCAAAAAACTTTCTGGTATCACACTGCTACCGCATGGATTAAGTGAGTTTTGTCTTCTCACTACAAAAATCCTAATCTTGTTTCATGCATTCTAATTTCTGTAATAAACACAGTCATAAAAACAAGTCTTCTCAGCTCATTTAACTTTTAACTGTGATACACATGTGTAAAAAAACGTGTGTATTGCATATGAGAGAAATACATAATACGCCTTCCTCTTGACATCGAAAATAAGATTGACCATCATCCATCCATCCACTCCAGGTCACATCCAGGTTAACAATGTGCCACCACCACCAGAAGGATTTTTCCTCTTTGATGGGAATGGGAAACGATTTCTTACGTACGTGTCCAGAAGTCAAGCGTCGATTATGCTCAGGTATCCAGTAGTCAAGATTCGTGCAGTAATCAAACTTCCTCTCGCAGCTCCTACTTCTGCTGCTGCCTCTCTTACACAACTTTTTGAGACGCCGAGGAGAGAGCATCATGCTCTTCTTTTTTAAGGTAATAATAACATTGACCCATGTGATGGGATAAGGACAAAAAACATTGTGGAAAAAACACCATAGCTCAACGAGGTAATGATAATATCATGATACACCGCATGAAAGCAGGTAGCACCACCACCACCATAATAAAGTGCCCACGAACACGAAGTTAGTGAACTGAAAACGGGCGAAAAAAAATACTCAGGAGCAGAATGAAACGGATGGATGGACATACGACTTTCGTTTCATCGATGACTTTTTTCCAAGTTGAATTTACTGATTATATATGCAACAAGTGGGTAAAAGGTGGATGTAAGGGAAAAGAGCATAAGAAAAGGCAAATTTTTAGCTTCGAAGAAAATAAGGAGCACAGATGTGCATTTTTACGGTGATGCGCGAGAGATATCGTTGAAGGGGAATAAAAAGTGGTGCTATTTCACATCCATCTTTTTCCAGCTTGTTTAGAATAATAAGACAGGTAATATCTTGTTGTGATATAAAGTATATATATAAAAAAAAGTATCTTATGTGTGCATGATATGGTATTATGTGTGCAACTGCTACTTTCCATAAGGTCTCCTCTCTCTCTCTCTCTGCTCATCTTGTTACTTACTCATTATTATATTAATGCTTGTTTCACGAACACAATATCTACGTAGTTGACTAAATTAATGTTCTCGTGAAAGAGCTCATTTCATGCACACACACAAAAAAAAGATTCCATGAGAGAGAGGAGGAAGAAGCCGATGTGATGACGATACTGATACTGGACTGGTGAGCAATGCCGTGGGTGAGCCAAGAAAAAAGAAGGGGCTAGTTAGTTCGCAAGACGGAGAAGGACATGACACGAGAGAGTTGTTGAAGGAAAGGGTGCTTAAATATCATCGCATGAACTTGTTACTACTTCTGTCTGTTACTCATTCTCATTCTTTCCTTTTTTCTTCTGTAATTTTCCCGTGTTTCTTCTTCCGCTTTGCACATGGCATGCATATATGACAGCCAGCCGGTTACTTAAAGTGTATTATTGTGTCATGATGAGAGAGAGAGAGGAAGAGATGATTTTTTTCTTCAGAGAGTATATAACATCCTCGTATTATCTATTATCACCATCACTAAATACTGGATTCTTTTTAGGGGGTATGAATGAGCACCCATGAATGCTCCGTCGAACGTAAAATTCCTTCTTGACATGCGAATATTACCTCCAAGCTACATACAAAAAACAATGTGCATCATCCTAAATGGAGTAAGAAAAAGAGTACGCACGTTATAAACTATATCCTTTTAAGAACCGCAGTATGGCACCACAACTCAAAACCATTCTGCCCATTCGATGGACGAAATCGCTACATTTTTTAATTATGCGAATTGTTGTTAAAATTCAAATGAAAAAAATGAGCTCTCGGTGTGTGATCATGCTCAAATGAAAATAAAAAAAACTGTATCACAATGTTGCTACCTCGCAAATGATATCGGTATGCACTCCTTAAAAAGTATTTTTTTATTTGATCCAGATGACCAATTTCGTACATCACCACACCCATTTCCACCCTTTATCATTCCCATCAAACAAGACAATTTTAACGACAATAAACCACGAACCTTGTACAATAAAGTACACATAAGATTATCATATTAATATGCATATCTCTCCCAGAAGAGTATAGTTTTTGTATCCGCTGAGGTTAGACAAGACGGAGGCATCATGATCACATCAGATAATATTATATTTTTACAACGTGATATTACAGGCTATTATACGATGTCCTTTTGGGGCATGACGAGAATGCCAACCAGTTTTATCTGAGAGTTAAAAACGACGATGGGATACATGATACCGACACCGACACTGTAGCGAAAACTACTCACCAAATCTGACATTTTAAACTTCTCATCAGGATATGCATGTTCCTCTATAGGAAGGGCCATTATTCATATGGCAAGGCAAGGTAATCTCTCTCTCTCTTTCCCTCTGCTCGACGTAGCTACAAGTTTAATCCCAATAATAATACCATGTTATTGGTATCGATGATTTTGGATAATGATGACGAGCATCATCATCATAATTTCCCATGGATGCATGTGTAATAATCATGATTTAATGACGGTACTGCTCAGAGGCACTATCACCAATCACCACCACACCACCATGTATATATGTACGTATGAAATAGTACTGCGAAAAGGCTGGTAGCTCATAGCAGTAGCTGAAGAAGTAGCTCTCCACCTGTTTCATGCAATCATCACATCACAAAAAAATCTCTTCTTCCCTTCTTACAAGCCAGGCAAGTAAGTCAATCAAAAAAGTCTTGCTTGTCCATGATGTACGGGATGTAAATCATAAAGGATTATGCATCGACAAGCAAATCGAATAGAGACAAAAAGGGAAGTCTGTCTACATTATATGCATAAAATGTATATAGAAAAAATGGACCACCCATCCATCAGATAAAAATGTCCATCCCAACGAGGGGTATAAAAGCTCATCGACAATTCTGATAAACTTTCCCATATTGGATCTGTTGTGATAATGACTATCCCACGGTTTATTATGCATATTACACGTTACACAAACAAAACCATTACGCACCTGTAGTGCTCTCGTACTTATGGCAAGCATTTTTATAACAATAACAATAGCTTGTGCCTAACTAAATTCACCTTTTCTTTATATGGCTATCGTGGAAAAAAGGCCGCTCTTCAAATATGAATGAGTGGACGAGAGGAATGAAAAAATGTAACTGAAAGGAAGCTATCGTGTTTTCCCCTATGATTTTCATCGACACGCTAATAATCATTTTGGGAGCATAGTATCATTTATAAATGAGTCATGAAAATGTGTAAATGTAATAAGCTCAGTACCTGTGTGAAGGAAGAGATGATTTTTGAGGTTTGTGTGCTTGCTGAAACCCCGCTTGCAGACAGGACATCGAAACGGCCACGTTCCGGAGTGAACATAACCATGACTCTTGAGGTCACCGGGAGTGGGGAACGTCTTTGAACAGATCTCACACTTGTGTGGCTTTTCCTGTTTGGAGAAAGTAAAAAAGAGAAAATTTTATATTAAACAAATGAACAATGTGTACAGGCTTGTGAGTACATTAAGGTACATGAATTTGTAATGACAAGGCATTATTACTAAACCATTCATCTTTCCAAATTTTTTCCCCATTGTTCATCCACCAAATATCGCAATAAAAGAGCAAGCAACAGGGTAGTTATTAATTACACGAGGAAAAAGCTGTTGCAAACCTCACTCGCTGTTTTTTTATTGAATCAAAATCTTGTGTTTATACAAGCGAGAACAAGAACAACAATAAAACATAAGCGTTACATGTATCACCTATAAATAAAAGCAAATAGGCTTGTGGTCGTTCGTGAGATTGCCTCATCAAAGCGAACCAGAGGAAGAAAAGGAAGAAAAAAACTTGTTGAATTGGCCAGCGTTAATATAAAAAGTACGCAGTGAAAATTAAGAGATGAAAGCGAGCAATTAAGAGTGAGAGGAATGTGGACAGTCGGGTTGTGGCTATCAAATACTAAATCAGTATAAATCGTCGGTTCAGAGCTCATCCATGCATCCTTGGAATCTTACTTGCCTATAAGAATCCTCGGCGAATATGAATTGAGTGTCTTTCGCCAACAATTTCCACTTCACCAAAACAATATACTTTTTTATTAGTTTCTATTACACAAGAGTAGACATGAAACAGCTCTCTCATCTTGAACTAAGATAATTTTTTTCTCCTAAAAAATCTCTCTCTCTCTCTCCATTTCCAATACAGAGCACATGGAGTGAAGGACATCGTAAAGTAATGCCGTAAAACAGCAGCAGACCTGGTTTGAGTGTAAAATGACGCTCGCAAGGGGAATGCAGAAGGCGACAAGAGATCACAATTGACCATAATACCAGACCAGTTAATAATGACCACGCATCAGTATAAAGTCACACTTGATTTGCATATTTCTCATTGTTGACTCTTTTTTGTGGAGTTCCTCTCAAAAGATTGATTATTACGACCGGGAGATGAAACAGAGAGACTTTTTGACCAGAGAGTCAGCCAATTTTCTCACCGGTCCTCTTTAAAAAAATCTGTGGCCACTGCTGGTGACTGCTTCAGCAAGCATATAACAACCAGGCACATCTGTACACATCATTCTCCACATCAATTCAAATCAATCCTCAACTTCTAGAGGTAGAGACGAGAGCGTACACCAACCACCAGCCTTTATATTGCTTACTTAATGCAACGCATGTCTCATGAGAGAGAAAGAAAAAAGTTATTATGGCAAAATGAAGAAACGTTTGTTTTCACGGCAAGAAAGACACTAAGAAGTCAATAAAATACAACTACCAGAATGGCATAACTTATTCCCGAAAAGAATGACGAGGTTTAGAAAAAATACGATTATAATAAACCAGAATCATCCCACTATTAATCACTATATACGCTACTCTCCTTGTGCCTATATGCATATTTGACCACGAACATATATGTCTGTATGGAGAAGAAAGTAAGAACAGTAGCAGTGTAACTCAGCAGCAGATTGGTTTATTAACCAGTCAAAATATAAGAAAGAAGGGAATGATGGTATGATGTGATTCTATCATTTCCATGCACGTATCCATCACTCGCACACCACACCAGAATGAGTCTCTCCAACTTAAGCTGACTATTATGCAAAATTAACGTTTTTCCCTTAAACACACAGTTTGAACGGAACAACTGGTTCTTTCCCCCCTTATACATCTCTCTTTGAATGTAACGTGCACACTCAATAACCAATTCATTTTTTGGTGCCCACATCATCTTTATACCAGCAGCAGCAGCGTCTTCCCTAATCGTAAAACATCGTTCGTGACGAACATGACCAAAAAAATCGAGATGAGAAAATTTTATTGAAAAAAATGGGAGAGAATGTGCGACTCTGGGAAAAAGGAAGACGACAGGAGAGCGAACGGTTAAAAACAATTATGATTTAATACCTACAATATGCCTTCATCATCAACATGCACACAATTTGAGCAAACAAAACGTTTGTGTGGTAAAAGCCCTCTGAATATTATTATATATTTTTTTTACAAAAACGGTGACCAGCCGACATGAAAGGACTTCTTGCTTCTTGTTCTTTTTTAAAAAGTTGATGATTACTTGAATAATCTTCCTTTAACATATAACATGCCTGAAGATTATCATTATGGTCGGGAGCAGAGCGAGAAAACAGTAAAAAACAATAATGATCAACCAAATAAGAGCGCTAGCATAAGAATGAGGGAGTCGAGCATAATTTTTTTCCCTCGCTTAATTGGTCGCTTTTCATTTTGGCAATGTGGTATTTTATGGTAAGGATCGGGCAAAATCGCCAGTCGATTGACCGTCAGTCTGGCAGTCGCTTCAAGTATAAACTTCGTCTTTAACTCTTTCATCTTTAAGTCGTCGTGTGGGAAAGAAAAAGGAAAAGTCCCAGGGGCGATGCAAGATTGGCGAATATAAAACAGGTTCGTTGAGCTTCTCCTTTTACCTCTCGCTCTTATTAAACTGTGCTCTTCTTCGAAAAATTTGTTGATGCGTGCATGCATGCATATTGCTACTATTATTATTATGGATTAAAATGCTCCTCTTCTCTCTCTTTCCCTTTTTGCTCCTCTTATTTTTACAAACTAATAATAATGTTCAAGTTTAATCCACATCCACAGTCCACACACACATGTAATCTACATATACGATTTTTTGATGTGCACATGATACAAAGAGAAAGATGCTGCTCCTGCTTTCAAATTCAGAAGACGTTTTCATTTCATGACGATCCCAGACTGGGAGCAAGAAGAGTTGAGTAATATTGTATCTCTCTTGACCAAAATTAGTAAATGTGGTAGCTGAAATATAAAAAATCTGTGCTTCTGTTCCGTGCTACCATATACAACTCCCGTATTTAGTGACTGAAAATAAAAATCCCTTCAGGCTTCCCTTCTTTTTTCTCATCTGGTTCGGCTCTAACTGAACACACCTATCAATAATGGTAGAGTAAATGATGATGATGATAATAATAGAGAGAGAGAGAAAGAAAAAAAGGATCGTTTCAGTAGTTTGACTGATGGATAAAGTAAAGCAGAGCAAAATGGAATGCTTTATTAGTGCTCAGCGAGAGAAATGAACTTGACATGTGTGATACTTTAAATGATAAAAAAATTTGACAGATATGCAGTTTACTTTTTTTGGGGGGAATCAACAAACAAAGATCTAAGAGTTTTTGATTCGGGTCCTTTCTGCTTTTTTTCTCAGTGGAATATTGTCAGAGGTTGATAAGTACAAGTGCATGATGCATCAGTCAATCACACGAAAGCTAATAAGTACGAAACGAAGAAGGCATCAAAGGGAAATAATGAGAGTTTACATGTTGTGATGATGATGATGACTGTTGAGTTAAGAATGTTTTCCCCATTGTGGGTAAAAAATATATAATATATGAATCATACAATCCACTTAACTTATTGGACAACAAAAGTCAAAAAGGTATGTGTAACAGACATCAAAAATGAGACGAAAAAAGGTAAAGTACGTTTATACACTCTTCTGGAATGAGTTAAATAAAGTGGAGTGATACATCTTTCGGGAAAAAAGATACACAAAAGGACTCAAGTACGCCGAGCTCTGGTCTGGTGCGGTACATCTTTTCTCCATGTCTTTTCCCACAAAGAAAATCTGACTTATTAAGCCTCGCCCTTTTCTCTCAACTTTGGATGTGATGTGACTGACTCGTTTTTTAAAAAAATATCTAAACTGAAAGTTGTGACAAAAATTTGAGTAAGCCATAAGGAAAGTGACTCTTAAAATTCTTGAGAAGCCAAAGAGCTCTCCGCTGATGCTCTTCTGATCTTATAAAAACTTCACTTTTATTAGCTGTGTGTGTGCTCACGTTCACACACAGAAAGAAAACCGAGACAGATGGAGATACAGAAGCAATAGCCTTTAAAGCGAAAAAAAATCAAGTTTATGTACGTTTCACTGACTATTACATTAATATATTGTTATATCATCAAGGAGAAAATGGACAATGGGATGAGATATAGTTGGAATATGTATGTATATTGGTAGCAATTGTGGCAATATAAAAAAACTTTAAGACGAGTACCGGTGAGCAGTGCGAGCAATGCTTGAAATGAGCAGTGCTCTTCATCATCATCAACATCATATCATACGGAATGTTATGCATTAAAATGTGTATAACCGACGGAACAATAACGACGACGACTTTTCTTGCCCCTCTCTCTCTACCTTTTTCTTGCTACTCCAACTTTCTTGCTCTTTTTTTCTGATGCGATACAATTAAATTGGCCTAATTGTTGATGCAGCTCGCGTTCTCGGACGGTTCTTAATTGGAGCCCTATATCGTTTCTCTTCTCTCTCTCTCTCTCTCTCTCTCTCTGAATGTTGTTATTTTGTGTATGTGTGCTCTCTCTGCTGCTGCTGCTCCTCTTATTGCTCACTGCTGCTTACTTGAACTCAAACCTGACTACTACTTGTTAGTGGTCTTATGTAAGTTAATAAGTGAGTAAAGATACATCATTATACTAGTGTGTATATATGTATATAGTATGCATAATCCAGATAGGGAGATTTTTTTGGAGAGGATCACCAGACAGACAGGTATGGAGCAGAAGAAGAAGTAAGCACTTCACCAGAGATCACACAGAGATATACTTACACAGCAGTAGGCGCTATCGAAGAAGCAGAAGGAAAAAGGGGAAAAATCCGGTAACCTGCAACTGCTCGGATTATCATCAGTATGTAAAGCATCGCTATATACATATATTACACACACAAAAAAAGTATAAAAATCATCATTTTTTCTTCCTTTTTTCTTGTTCTTCTTCAGATGCACTTATCATTATTATTAAAACTTGTTAGTTATTCCATCCAGCAATCCATCCATCCATCCTTCCATGGATCAAGATGGATAGATGGATACCTTTACAACTTTCCGAGTAAGAGAGAGAAAAAACCTGGTTTTGTGTGACTGTTATTGTAAACTGGAGCTCTACTTGCTTCAACTTTTATTATTATTCCATTTTGATATAGAGTCAGAGGGGCGAAAATTTTCCATTTCCATGCACATATCATATCAGCCTTTATCCGAGTGACTGTATTTTTTCTCCCGAGCTCTACTTCTTTTTCTTGTAATCAGATCTTAAAGGATGTGTGCATGTAATGTGGATAAACCCATACACATCCTTCCGTTTTTTTTATATCTCTCATGTGGATGTGGATTTATATGCGCACTCGGCACGTATGCCCATTTATTTTACGAAGAATACAACTAGACAATCCATCTTTTTTCTTAAGGTTTTTAATATTTTTTTCCATCAATTCCATCATAAAAACAACTTCCCTAATTTTATGCCACCGCCGCGTACTTTACTTCACTGGTAAACTCCTTCACTCACTCTTGACAGTCCAATAAAAAAGTTTTGGATTTTCTCTCTCATTTTTTCTTCTTCTCTTCCACATATATGCATTTTAGTGACTGTAAATGCTTTTTTAGGTTGTAAAATAAGAAGAAAATTGGGCCTGCTGTTTTAAGAGAAATCATTCTTAAGTGCTATACCATCATCATGACAGAAAACTTTTTCCGCTCTGACACGGAAACTGTGAGTGACGAGTGGGCGATCTTCTTCTAAAAGAGGTGTACTGCACCACTTTCTTCTCATTCACGAGTAAAGACGGATCTCTCAACAAGTACCGCAAGTAAATGAAGGACGGAAAATTAGGAGATATGGTTCCTCCTCACCCTCTGTGAAAAGCTTCTTACGAAAAAAAGGTTAATGATATGGAAAGAAAAGTGGTATCATGCAACACACGAAAAGGTTTGGAAAAACGAGGGACCAGAAAGAAATAGCTTAACCGAATTTTTATTACTTGAAATTGGCCGGAATTTGATGATCCAGTATGGATCCCTTTTTTGTGAACGAACATGCAATGAAACGTTTCGCACGACGAACATATGCAACGCACACTGCCTAACGGCTGAATACTGATATCACTTAAATGTGGAATAAAAAAAATGAACACGATAAACATCCGTTCGTTAAGGGACTCAAACTCAAGTCAAAAGATATATAAAAACGTTTTATACTCTTCTACGTCTCAGCGTTTTTATGTGTTTTACCAAAACTCTTTCGATTCCTCCGATTGGCATATCGCTGTCAAGAACCGCAGGGTAATAATAATGGCATGATCGTTTTATAGAGAGTGGAAATGTGCTCGCATCACGTCTCCCCACAATGGAACGTGTGGCATAAGGCTGCGAGCTTTTACTTAAAAGACACACGTATACAATAGGAGACATAGACTAGGCATGGGTATATTCATCCTTCTTGACACACGAGCAAGAAAGGGGTAAACACCATATCCGCTCTTTCCCTGATCAAGATCAGTAAAAAAGTGAAGGAGAAGAGAAAAATTGTTTGGGTGCTCTACCCTTTTACATGAAGTGTCGGCAAAAAGTTCTCTTTCTTTCTGAATGGGACATGTCATGTTTTTCAACACTCTTTTTCCCCGATGCTGTAGACAGCAGCAGCATATGTACGGTGTGCGAAGAAGGAACGAAGATTTTTATAGCCACCTAATAAGTAACAATCATTCCAGCAGAAAGGAGAGAGAGAGCAGGAGAGAAACCAAACCACCGAAAGTTGGAAATAATCATTTTGATCTGTAATGACGATAATAGTAATCATAATGAGGGTAGTTAACGGTTTCCACACAGGAAGCCAACTCTTCTCTCAAGACAAACGACAAGACACCAAGAAGGAAAGGAAAGTGGTGATATGGGCAATATGATGTTCTATATTCCTATTTTTAACAGTAAAACGAACAAAAGGAGCATGTACTTCAGCAAAAACAGGAAAAGGGGGAAATCGGAAAATGTGAGAAAAAAGAAGAAGAATTGTGTTTTTTACTGGAAGATTGTAAGCCATAAGGTAACATGACGTTACTTACGTGAGCTGATGATATAAATACAAGTTCTATTATTATTTCAGGTTTTAAAGTGAAAAACGAACATTTTCAAGAACGCACTGACACATGTAAATAAAAAAAACGTTCTAGCAAAAGCTCACAATAAGTCAAGGGGTTCGTACGCTCCACCAAGTTCGAAAGAAAACGCAGTAGAAGTACTTTACCAGCCTGTTTTGTGCAGACTGCATATATACGAAACCAGCTCAGACATTAAGTAGTAAAATAATTGCTACAGATTGTAATTCTTTTACTACATTTTTTCTGTAATTAAACCCACGAAGAGGTTGCAATGAGTCTGCATGCACACAACATCCGACTCATCATCATTTCTTCCACACAACCACACACACACACACGCAGTTTTTTCCATCGTATTTCGTTCTATTTACGCACACAACAAAAAATGATAAAAAAATCTTATATAATGCATTATCAATGTAGGCAGTCATACCTGAATACTATTATGCCTCTTTTAATTTCCCATCGTGAAAATGGTGAAAAGAGATAAGAATCCGATAAAAAATTAAAGGTTTTTATTTGCGCTGGCTATTTGCATTCATTGCAAAATAGAAGAACGTGTTGTAATAAGAATAACGCATATAAACGCTAACTCAAATCAAATGCTCTTCAGAGCAGACAGACTGTTTCTCTATATTTCATCTTATCTGTATCATTCGTATTGGGTTTTGGAGTGGATGATGAAGGAGCAAGACAAGGAAATAACTCATCACCACAAGAGTTAACCCAGACAAGTAAAAGTAAAAGAGCAAGAAAGAAGAAGATGTGTTCGTAACTGAACTGGAAACTGAAGGAAACTCTCTGCAAAAGGATTAACGATTGCAATAAACTAGTTTTTTCTTCTCTCTCTCTCTCTCTGATTTCTCTCATGTCTGATATATTTCTTGAATTAACCCTTCATTCTTTTAATTGCAATGTGTGAGCGAGCAGAGGAGAAAACACCGTAAAACACTAGAAAATGAGATTTTTTCATTGACGAGATAAAAATCGGAATAAATTTTCGAAGCATTGAATTACGTTTTGTGTGCGAAAACGATATTAAAATTCACGCATAAATAAAACAGACAAGAGAAGAGTGGAGACGAGGGAAGTCCTTCTTCAAGTCTCTCTCTCTCTCTCTCTCTCTCTCTCACTCCCTCACAATAATTTTTTTATCATCATGAAATCAGTTTACACCAGTCACACGGGGGATGAGAAAGACGGATAATTACTTAATGCCTTGTGACCTCTACTGTTACCCATATTATATTTTTTCTTGTTTATTTGTGCTGATTCTGAATCAAAAGTTTTGAAAAAATGGAGTAACATGGTTGATGATTGACACTGATGTATGATACAATATCATTTTATATTTCGAATTGAATATTACGATGATTTGAACAGGTTGAAATTTAAGAGAGGAGAAAATTAAAGTACGGTAGCACTGAAGAAATAATAATTTATTCCATTTTCTTCCTAAACTTGTTCAATCCAATAATCAACAAGATAAGAAATGATGGGTCATGATCATCATCATCATCACGTGTAATTAATAAGGAGCATTTCAAGCTTCTGGATTTGACCCTTGGAGCGATGATCCGCGCTGAATTTTATTCTCTGTAAGTTGTGCTCAAGAAAGAAGATTTTCGTTTCTTGTGAAAACCTTGTTCAATCATGAAAATGTTGGATGATGCGAGCGAGATAATAATGCCCTCATGCCTTTCTCCCTGAGATTTACATACACGATCCCTTAGGACATGTGTGAGACTCGCATACTATCTATATGATATATACTCTTTTTTTCTTAACCTTTTTATCCTATATAAAGGCTACATAAAAAATCTTGAGGATTATCACGAAAGATGTGCATAGTGATCGAACAAGAACAGGGAGCAAGACGGTAAAGTGGTAAGTGGCAGTAGCACAGCCATGTAACTTGTTTCGGTTTTTAATAGTCACCTTATTTCTCATTTTATAATTTTCTTTTCTCTCTCCCTCGCTCTCATCGAAGATGATGAGCACTGAGCACACACAGTTGTTTGTTATTTACTGTTGAACAAAGTAAAGCAATATAGGGACAAGATATGGGAGTGAGGATGAGGAGAAGTGAGCCGAATAAAAAATGATCATGAATCCAAAAAGATTGCATTACGGAAAATATTCGTGCACACCTGAACCTATATTGGAAACATGCTTTGATTTCTTGATTTGAATATAAAAGTCGACCTTTCACACAAAGAGAGAGAGAGAGAGAGCATACATGCATATTTGTAGCGATACCAGTCCAGAGGAGAACACTATTTACTTTACAGCTTTTTTACCTACGTGTGCACTGCATTTATATATATTATACTTTACATATTCACAAGCTACCTGACTTGAGCTACTTGTAGTCAGTCAGATTGTAAATTGGTATCAAAAAGAGCTACTGATCTCTGGCATGCCTATAGGAGAAAAAAGCCTGAAATGCGAACAACAAGAAGAACTGGAATGGAAAACTGGAAAATTAAAAGCACGAAGAGTGGAAAAATGTATAATAAATACACGAAGAAGAGTGAGAAGATAGAGATCCTTTAAGGCCATGCCGGCATCACATACCTCTCCTTTTGTTTTTTGTATGTATGAATGGTTCCATCTCGTTCCGAGTTTTTTTTTCAGTTCAGAAAAGGTCTTTAGGCAAAAGGTCTTTTTTATATAACGCGCATAGTTATTATTATTATAGTGAAAAATCGACAGAGCCAGTGCCAGTAGCTACTCTCCCAATTAATGACTCTACATTCAGCGCAGTAAAGAGGAGAAAAACATCATCAATAAAGCTACCCATTACCGAGGAGAAGCCATTGTTCCTTTATGGTATTCTTGCACTTTATGCATTCTATTACATTTCTTTTTTCAATGTGGTCGACGACGAGCTCACATTTTTGTCGAGCACCCTTTACTCTCTGCTCACTTTGCCAGTGTAGCGGTTATGGCTTCGACTTCCATGTTTCAACCGCTCACCTCTTCAAGATTAAGACTCTATACTTTACTGTCAACTTTTGTGACTTTTTTCTATCTCTCTCTCTCAAAAAAATCCTTTAATGCGTCCAATTTGAATGCATGAAGCGACCTGACGTATAGCACAAAAAGCAATATGCTCTCAAGAATCCCCCGTTTATATTTGACAATAATAACTCCTCCTATTTTCATCCTATTTCCACATAATAAACCTTTCACGGTTCAAGCTGTAAATGTCAAAATTTTCTCCAATCTGCCGTCTATATATTTTTTTCTTGATTTGATCCTTATCTAAACATCATCATATCGCCATGTTTATCAATGTATACAGATCAAGTTCTTATTGATGTCTGCATCGTACAAAAACGTTTGCAATAAGGTTTATAGGTATTAATATACACACACATTGTTGTTTCAATACATTTTTTTTCAGTTTGATTCCCATATTTGAGGCAAGCAAAAAGGGGACTCACTACTCGATCAAAGCACAACTCGATTTCCCATGGTCTCCTTTCGCTTTTCCCTGTGTGTGCGAAAGGTTTAAAGACAAGGTCGAACGCTGCGGTGCGAGGTGAACCACGGAGATGACTTGATATGAATGACCATCACCGAATACAATGGCCTGTTCCGTTCATCTTGGTGAAAAAAAACGACCAAGACATATTCAGATATTATGCAAAAGGTTCATCGAGCCTTTCTTTTTTCGAGTCTTCCTGATACTGCAGATAGAATACAGAATAGGTAATAAGTATTCAGGAAAAAGCAGTCAATCCGGATCACAACGATATCTTATTAACTCTCATATCATATCTCATTCTCATGGTCATCATCATCGCATAACACTAAACTAAACTGGGCATGAGATCACTGAGAAACAGAGGGAAAAAGATGTATGGAAGAAGATGGTATATTACATATGCATATTCACCATGTTGCTCCTCAAAAAAACACAAGCAGAGGACAATAATAATTGGACAGAATATTTCACTTCGAGTACAAGACGAAACAACAAGGCTCACATTCTCCTTTTCCAAGAGAGAGAGAGAGAGAGAGAAGATAGATATGGTCTTGATTTTTTTGGAAGTAAAAAGGCTTTAAGAGAAGGGAAAGGACTGTTACTTTTTTGTGTCTACGAAAATTTTGTGACTCCTCTCTCTCTCTGAGAAATGAAGAAGAGAGATGACTTTTATGCTTGCTCAGGATGAGAGCATAATTTACCACTGTCGGTCGGGTCGACAGACCGGGGCTTCGGGGTGATCTATTTTGTATGCTTGTGGGCGATCACCATCCATCCATACAGATGATATGTGCATGCGAGAGAGGATGAGAGCATGGGCATGCACACTGCCAACAACGATACCGGCAGTGATAATAGTTGGTAGCAATAATAATATGGAGAAGAAGAAGAAAAGGCTTTTTAACAAGAAAGGAGACAGGTATTTCATTATATAAGTAAGCTACCTTTTCAGGTTGCTTACCACGGACCCATTAGTATTAGCAACAATGGTACTTAGTATGCATTATGCACTTCTGCCACAGACACTCGAAAACGCCATCATTACTATTATTAATACACGCTCGTCATCATATCGCTCCACAACAGTGATATATATGTAGACAATAACGTGCCCGTATTATGTGCAACATGAACCGTGTAATATACTGTTGGAGTCAGTTATTATTTAAAAAATGGTAAGATATGTTCCTACGTGGGTCCTTGCCTGTTGCATTTACACTTTTTCTCCTCTCAGTCTTTCTTTCTCGTGGAGTCTTGAAAAAGTGGAAACAAGAATCAACTGATAACGATAAGCGCAAGAAGTGATGCATGTCATGCAAAGTAAAGTCCACACAGGTAACTAAATGCCACCAAGAAAAGAAGAGCATGCAGATCGAGCACCGCGCACACAATAAGGGCATATCATCTCTCTCTCTCTTCTCTCTCTCTCTCTTCAGAGGAGAAAAAGTGAAAAAGGAAAGAAAGGTGTATAAAAAACTGGTTAGAAATGCACGACCAGTAGCTGAGTTCAGCTCAGCGTTTGCAGCAGCAGCAGCACGAAAAACTAGATCTTACACTTTAAGGGTAACAGATGGAGGATTTTATTTTATATATTTTTCGTTTGTTACGTTTGGTCGGATATGCAGTACCAATTTTTTTTGCCTTCTCCTGAACCGAAGAAGTAACGAAGGAAAAAAAAGATGGATAAGCAACATTGGAATTATAATAATAATGGTGTGATGGTGGATGGTATATATATAACATTTAATATTATGAAATGAACATCTTCAAACTCTCCTTCTTTTCCTTTTTGATGGATTATTAACTTACCGGTTTTTCTCTAAAATTCCCTCAAGGCTCTGATTCTTATCGCTCCGAAAGCGAAAGAAGTTCAGAAACTGAGCTACCACATATAATGCTTCATACTGCTCCTGTCGTGTAAAAACTCTTCTCTCTCTCATGATTATTATGACTACGACGAAATGTTCTCCATTCTGCTTAAAAGACCTTTGTAAATTGGGATGACGAGAATTCGGGTTATGATATATAGCATAGCGTATGTTACATATGGGTACAGTACTTGAATCCTAATAAAAATGTACGTGTGCGAATAGATGGTCGAGATGTTCCAGTGAAACTACCTAAAACTAAAGAAGATTGTTAATGCAAATGTACATATATTATATACATGAGACAGTGCTGCGGAGCAAGTTAAGTTACATCCGTCCTTTTCTATCTCCTTTTTGCATGTCTTATGGTTAAACCATAAGGTACTGGATAAAGCTGGCCATCTTCCCATGCCAAAAATTACCCACAACTTGGTATAATGGAAATTGAGAGTCAAGTCCGTAGTCTGTCAGTTCGTATCACTCACCCAGGAGAAAAACAACATGACATGCGTCACCAAAACCACTTTGATCGCTATGCCTGACGTTTGCAAAATAAATGAATTAGTCAGAATTCCAAACGTATAAATCACATTTTATACCTTACGAATAAAAAAAGTGAAACTAGATCCGATCTTGGACTATACCGACTCGTCATTCGTGTCTTCATTAGCGAGCAACATAGTCCCGTCCCGAGTTTCAATTAAGTACATAATCCTTTATGAAGACGCAACAAGAAGAAGAGGATATCGTAGATGATGAAATGAAATGATATAAAAAGTATATGCTCTTGTCAGGTGTGAATCCACAAAGATAGCTTATCCTCGTTTATCTTCTCAAGATCCGTATGCCACATCTACTCACACATCCGCTTCTATTATACAATTCCGTTGCTAATAATATTTTTTGTAACCTGTTTGTGTCTACCTCAAGTATGTAGTTTAATTGTTGTAATCATGTTTGTGTGTCTGTGCTACACATATTCACACACACCGACGAATAATTTTGTGCACACATCTTCCTCTTCACTTCCACAGAACTCTCTGACTCTGTTTTCGCGTGTGTAGCCGCGTGTGTAAGGTACCTACCTACTTATTTCCAGATTAAGATCAAATTCCTTCCTTTAAACCTTTTTGTGCGATGAGAATGAGTAATACGTGTGTATTTTATGCTAAAACAACAAAAGGAGCTATAGTGCGCGAGTAAAAATTTTCACGTGAAAATGGCTAATGATGATTATGATGAATTGATGCGATAATAATGCACTATGTGTAATCCCAACTTTTGTTTGTGTGAATTCCAATGAAAAAAATGAGTTCGTAAAATGTGTGAGTGTACACTCAACAGTAGTTAGTCAAGTTTGGAGAACATGGAACGTTACCTTTTACAGGGAAAAAGGGAAATTAGGAAAAAATCCATATTGCAAGTTGTAAACTACCAGCCACATAACCGCACCATCATCATCATAATGCGAAACATTTTTCAGCAAGCAGCAACAGGCTGGTTTCTCCTGCTTTTTTCACTCTGCTCCCATCAACAATAAAAAAGTACTAATCCCTGAAGAAGAAGAGAAAAAAATCTTTCCAATCTCATTACGTGCCGTGTGGCTTTTGTTTCTAAAAGGTGAAATACTAAACACCGAGTTTAAGTAAGTAAAAGGAATACAAAAAAATTGTTTCAGTTTACAAGTGTAAATGAGCGAAAGATGTGAGATATGTATGCAGAAAAAGGTACACACTTGTTCTTGTTCGTGTGTTTAACTATATGACGATTTGCCCATCTGCTGTGACGAAAAAAAAGGTTATATAAAACGCAATACCATCCAAAGAAAAAGTCTACCTTTGAAAAACGAAAAAGGGAAAAAAATGTGTAATATTTTTTGAAGGGAAAAATTAGTAGTTTTGCCAAAGGGTTTCTCGGAATGTAATAATACGTATTAATAATAATAACGCATTTTTGGAATCCGATCCGACTTGCTTCGCCATTGGCAAGGAACTATGCTTTGTTAGTGCAGGTAGCTTATGAAAAAACTGGACTGATGCAAGTTCCTATATTGTTATTTCATTGGAAAAATTGTTGGAATTGGGAGTGCAATGCCAGGAGAGAGCTCAGACATCACATGAGTGAAATGCAATGATGAGAGGAGCCTAGTAATTATATACAATGACTGAATATATTTCTCTAGGCGAAGACGAAAATGATTTTTTTTCTTTCTAAAACGAAATAAACATAATGTGTGTGTTTGTGTGCAGTCTTTGATCAATTTAGAACGAAAATCAGGGAAAAAATCTACTTCTTCTTTTTCATAATGAAAAGGTTGAGGAAAAATAAGGGAGAGAATTTTGAGATATGGGGAGATAACGCAGTTTAGCGTTACATTTACCACTTTACTTTACCCGAGGTAAGTTTTTCTCCCAAACACGTTCAAACAGTTCAATTAAACGAAATGATTCAACTGTAAAATGAAAGAGTGAACAATCAGTGAACACGCAGTATAAGTTAAACATATTTTTTTCTATCAGAGAGATCTCAACAATCAACGATTTATCTTACAAGCAAAAATACACTCACACACATTACACAACAATGCATACCCACAAAAGTACACCAAAAATATCAAGACAAGTTGCGTCCATTTTTATGACCATGTTTTATAATGAATGCGCGACATTTCTCCGCAAAGTGAAACAGCAGCTCTTCGTGGTCAACTGGAAATGGTCAGCGTGAACATTTCTAACTTTGTATATTTATATCAGTTCGTCGATGTCATGTCGAGTCGACACTATTTGAGTATCACCTCAGCATGTCTACGAAAGCGCTTTAACAACGACAACCACCTTCCTGGTTTCTTTTTGACAACAAAGATCTTTCTCAGTGATATACTTTATCCGAGTAAAAGTATATTGATACATGCTGCTACAATAACGACATATATGCTTCAATTTCCACTGGACTAGGATTATTTTTTTGTATTTAGCTTGAGCTTGAGTTAAGACTGCGAAGCTATATACAAGGCATAATGCAAGAAGAAACAAACCGTAAAGCACTCAAAAAACAAAGCAGTCAACAAGAAGGAAGCTGATTAAGACAAGGCAGTAAAAAACGTGAGTAGTTGATGTCCTTACCTTCACATGTGTCATCCGATGGTAGTAGAGATTACTCGAAGCTGGAGGAGATACACACAAAAAAGAGAAAAAAAGTTGCTTTTTAATTGACATGTTCTCAAAAGATTTAATGAGCTTGGGGGACGGATAAGGGTCCAGAGAGTATCATTTTACTCATTTTCTCTCCGTTTCTTTCCTTCTTATTGTTTCAAATCGTGATTGAAAAAAGCGGCGACTTTTGGAATGAGAAGTAAGGTACACACAAAAAGGTGCAATGCGGGGACGAACAAATGACAAGATCTCATTAAAGACAGCATTAGCTTTTACATCAGAACATATTGTGGGAAAAGGTTCTTGTTGACTTGATAAATGAACTGTGAAAAATACAATAGCGACTTCTCAAGAGAGAAGGACCTGTCACAAAATACTATATAATGCTTACGCAAGGTCTTCCTTTTTACACTACGAATCTACAATTGCTCCCCTTAAACAAGTCCAACAACAGCTCATTCATCACAAAAAAAGGAGAAGGTAAGAATGAAACGAATACAAAAGGGACTCTCTCTCTCTCTCGAGTTTCTCACCTGTGAAGCGCTTTCCACATGTAGGGCACTCATGTGGCTTTTCCCCAGAGTGAATACGGCGATGTGTATTGAGTGAGGATGATGTGCTGAATGCCTTTCCACAAACATCACAAGCGTGAGGCTTTTCACCTGTTGATTACAAATATAGTGAAAATATATTTACGGAATGAATGGAGAAGCATGGAACATGAAGCTGTGAATGAAGCCCCATTTTCCATGCAAAAAAAGAATCATGTGGGGTTTGTAGTCGTGACCAGAGTTTATACAAAATGTGTAATTAAGGAGATATGATATGTTTCATTGTGAAAAGTTGCTTTTCCATAAAAATGATTGAAAATGAAGGGAGAGCGGGCTCACGCGCTTGCTTACCTGTATGCGTTCTCATATGTCGTTTTAGCAGGGAAGGTCGGTCAAAAGCTTTGGCACAGACGCTACATGGTAGCAGAGATCGAGATCTCTTCGATTTGGCAATTGTTGTAATTGTTGTCATAATTGGTGGTGATACTGAACACTCGTCTGATTCTCCATCGGAACTATTTGGCTGTAAAATCAGAATTATAGAATTACACCTCGATTTCAACGAAATGAATTACCTACGGTCACAACGCACGTTTTGTGGAAAAATTAAATTATGTACGGCGTTTGATTGAGCAATTATACAGAAAAAATTACTAAAGTTTTCAGAATTGTATTCAGAAGCAAAAACAATTATGTGTCATAAATAATATGGGAAGAGCATTTTCCACTCACCATCTTTTGAAAAACGGAGGTGGAGAGATCAAGTGGTACTTCAATCATTAAAGCTCTCATCGCCTGTTCGAAAATCGCCTCCTTAATGGCCTTGGCAAGGTTGGCAGGGGAGGAATCCGGCGAGTAGACAACAAGCTCATCATGGATGTCCAGTGGCTTTCTCACTTCATACATGATTTGTCCACTTGTCGTGATCACTTCCATCAAATTCACTTCCGCCCCCATGATCGGACTCTGTCTCAAGAATCGTACCCAACTCGCCGCACGAAAGCCACTCCAATAATAGTAGCGATCACTTTTCCCTCGCTCCAGGGCTAAACTCAACTTGTCATCAGTTCTGAGGGTGCCTTGGAAGGGTGAGAAACGGAAACCACGATTGATTGTACAATTCGACACCACCGTCAAGCTCTCATTCGACAAACTCAGACTTAGCTGCTCTGGTATCAGCACGAACGTCTCCATGCTCGCATCCAGTGCTGCTGGAGGTGACACAGCAGAGGGAGATCTTTCGCGTAACTTTCTCCGCGATGAATACATTTTTGTGGGACGTAACGACGTAAGCGTAAGTAAATGCACTCTTTTGTTTTCTTAAAACGGTTGAAATATTAATGTTCAACAGTTTTCTCTACTTTCACTCACACACGTATAGGCATATGTCACGCCTTTCCCCATTAACTTTTAAGGCATTTCAAATCGTACACAGTCAAATGCCCATTTGAGCATAGTTCCTATACGAACTCCAGCGAAGTATGTTGTACATTTACACAGTTCTCCAGGATCTTACAACACCCCTTCTCATTTGACAACCGTGACTTATTGGTCCAATATCTTCTTTCACTTTAACCAGACCCACTTCAAAGTGATTGACAGCCGTGACACTTGATACTCTCAGTACAAAAAACTCCCTTCAACTTTCATGAATTCACTTCACTTTCAGTCTAACGATGAATGGACAATACAGAAAGGAGGACAATTTCCCTTCCATAAATACTCTATTGTTCTTCACTTTAATGAATGATCAAAATTACCTAACCAAAAATTTTCTCTACATTGTTCAAAACTATGCTCTCAATTATTCTTATTATGTGAGCTAGTGAAAATTGAGCAAATTTCGCCTTTGTTTAAAAAATTGAAAGACTTTTTAAAATAATTAATTTATAACAATCCCTTCCGATCTAGTTTAAGGACCAGGACCACACACACACAAACCCCAAAAATAAATGCAATCAATCAATATTTTGTTAAAACGTAGGTATAGCTTTTGTGTGTCGGGGTACTCTGAGAAACGTCAAGTAAAAAAGTAAATCTTCCCTACGCTCGGTATTAATATGTGTACGCATGTAAACCGGCAAGGTGCTTTATGCACACTGATCCCTTGATCCTTTCATTCAACAGGTAGTCGTCCCCTAAAAAAAGCTCTTTTCTTGACTTGTTGACTACTGGACTTACTGAGACGTAATAGCGTTGTAAAAAACAAAAGGATCCCTTGTCTACCTTTTTTTCTTCTTAGCTGGACCCAAGAAAAGGCATGCATGCACACAAGATGCTTTCGTATTGTATGGTTTTTTGGGCAGGTATATGGGATATATTATGCGTGTGTGAGGAGTATTGTGTGATGTTGTTTCTCCTCGTTGCTCGTGGTGGTGGTGTACGGGTGTATCTCTCAGGTGAAGTCATAAGAAAAGGTGAGGTGATCACATGTGGACTCATCAAGTGCTACTGGATCCCACGTATTATGCTCAAGAGAAGGAAAAAACGGTAGGAGTCCGATAATGTTTTTCAGAAGCGAATCATCATCATCGTCATCAGAGAGCATCCTCATATCGTGTGTGAATGTGTGTTTGCCCCTTGTCGTAGGTATATATAACGCACACACATCTCACGTCTCACACACTCTCGCTCACGTAGCTCTACTACTCGCACAACAGGTAACAATGTAAAGTTTTTGGTTACCAAAAAATATATCGTCTTATATAAATGTGATGATGCTCCTTTTCTGCTCTTTGCGCTTCTTTAAGCAAAGTAAAGCATATGCTACGAAAGGAAGGGCCAGACGAAGCAGTGGAAAACAGAAGCAAGAATGGGACGAGAGAAGTTGTGGAGGAGCTACACATGCACTATACAGATATCCAAGCAATATTGTAAGTACCTGTCTGGTAATTTAACAGCAACGATCATCAGGAATAAAAATCTTTTGCCTTCCTCTCTCTCTCCTACCATTTCTGGCTGACGTCTGCTTGGATATAAAAGGGTGATTGTGGGTATTGAGTGAGTGTTATGCATTTGATACACATCACATATGCCGTCGGCCGTCACGTCGTATATGATAATCCATGCACCCATACCCACTTGTGGAGCACAGGCCTTTTTCTCCATACAATCCGGATACCTTCATAATCGTGGGACCGTATCTATCTGGTCCACACACTCTTGTTCTCCGCGTCCGTATATAAATCTACCCATAATTTTCCATGCAATTCTCCAAAGACGTTTTTATAAGCGGATGCCTCATCTCGCTCGATACGCGTTTATATGATTATACGAATAAAAAAATTGAACTGGTTAACTTGGTAGTTTACCACAAATAACAGGTATTCCTCCAAAAATAAAAGGTGATGGTGTGGTTAGCTTTGGTGGTGGCACATTTGATATGTATCACGCTCCTTGCATATGCTTCATCTCCTCCTGGACTTTTTTATGGATATATGGATGCGTATGTATATTACACATTGTTTAAACAGTGGCTTCTTTCGAAAATTTGGAGCATGCATATGCACATACCTCGCGCAATATCCTTTGATGTATATAATGCACAAGTAGTGTTTCTGGAATTGGATGATTTTACTTTGACTTGCCTTCACCCTTTTGCCCGTGGCATTGTGCTCTCTCTTCTCTCCCTTTTATTTTCTCAGATTATTTTTTTAAACTAATAAAAAGTGGAGGTTGGATTCTACCTCAGAAGAAACTGGTAGCAGAGAGGTAGCTCCCATGTTATGTAAATACTCTGCCAAATCTATATAATATATCACGAGAGAAATGAAGTTTTAATTGCGGAGGAAAAAGGCGTATAGAGAATTTTAACTTTCATCTCGTCCCCAAAAGCTCTAATAAATTCCTTAAAGAAAAAAAACATTTTCTAAAAATTATGTGATGTACCCATGTAATAATAGTTGCACACTTGTTATTCCAATGTATCCTTTTATTTCCACACGGAGAAATGGTCAAAAGACGGACTTGAATTACGAACTTGTTCCAATCGTATATCGCACCTCATACCTACCTTTGCTGCCTCATCAACCGAAAGAGAAACGTGTGTGCACAAAGAGAGTCAAGTAGGTTTTCCTTCTTGATCTGGTCCGCTGGGTCCCGTGTGAATACACGAGAATTAATGTAATTCTTTTTCTCCTGCATATAAGGGCACTACTGATTGCTCTCATTCTGATTGTGTTTTTTGTGTCCCAAGCCAAAGTTTAGCATAAAGGAACTCTGCGGAGTTTTATGGGTGTTGTGGACCGGTCAGCAGCAGCAGCACATGAGAGAGCAAACAAAAAATATCTTCTTTCGTGCTTCTTGGTGTTGACGATCATTATAGTTAATGCATGTTGTGAAGCGTGAGCACACCATTGTTTATCCCATTTTATGTGCATAGACAATATTGTGTGTTTCTGCACTATGCTCGTTTCTTTTATAAGACAATTGTTTTCTGGTTCTGACAACTGCTGCTGCTGGAGTTTTTACTTATTTAGCTTGAGAGAGTTGACGAGCGAGTACCACACCCGAGCCAATATCCATATTTTTTCAACGTTTTTATGCAAGAAAAAAAATGTTTTGTGTGTGCCCAGATATGCTGGTGCTACCGTTTTCCTCTTCGTTATGAGAGCAGTATATTACGCGATGAAAATGTAAAACAGGAAAAAATAATTATACACATGGGCTAGTCCATAAAGAAAGATAGGTGTACATTTGGTATAATTATTGGTCATAATGAATGCAAACTGTTGGCCTGTTTGATGCAAAATAATGGAATATTGTTTTAATACGATTTTATAGGTTCCTTCAATATTGCTTTCAGAGAGAAGAGATGCTCGTCGTTTTTATTAGTTTTTTGTACTTATCGATAAAGTTTTTTTTTGCTTCTTCACATTAATCCAGTTTATATTTTGTTCCTTTTTATATGACCCATCATCCAAGACGAGAATGATGAGTGGAACACAGATGTGCATTACAAGTAAGATCATAAAGAATACAAGGTGATGTACGTATATTACACAAGTAAATAACTATTTCTTACAATATTTAACAGTCAAAAAAATTACTGCAGTTTGGAGAACATGACTAGACCCCGATGATCGTCACACATTCTTCTATCATATCATATCATCATCACATCACAGATAATAAAGAAAATGCAAAGGACTCATCTATCGCATAAGACGAAAGAAAACGCATACAAAATCTGGACAATATTATATGCATCTACAATATATACACATTTATTACACGTACCCATAACATATAACCGAAAAGATGAGATTTTTTTCCTCTCTCTCTCATCACTATCACACAGATACAGGTAGAGTATAAGCATATATAATCCATAGCATGTACTTAACCACAACAATTCATTTCTTCCCATTTTCTCCCTACACACTTATTTCATAAACGTAAAATGGGATATAAAACAATCTAAGCTTGGTGAAAATATATATAAGTATAGATATAATATTGCATGTAGATTCCAAGTAAAGAATATGTGTACGCGTATATAATGCCTAAATAACTTGCTCCTTTTCTCTGGTTTTGACGTGACTCTCAGTTTTTCTCTCCGTCTTCGCTTGACTCAACAACATTTTAAGTATCACTTATGATTTCGAGGGTATTATTAGAGTAACTAAAACATTACAGGTTATTTTGTATGTAAATGGAGTAGCTGCTACTGGATTTTGCTTTTTACGCAGATATTAAAATTCTTTCCATTATTATTATACCATTAAAACCACAACATGCCCTGCACCTACATCACATCAAAAAAAACTTCACATCATGCGTACTGGTGGGGCATCATTGTTTTGCGAAGCTTATATATACGTATGCATATATATACCTTGACTCGACGAATTATTACGATACCACCAAAGTTATAAAAACTTCTTCAGAATTTTTGCTTTCCTTTCAGCTCACACCTTATCACCATCCTGTTCCAATCCAAGCAAAAAGCTCGCACACACAAACACACACACACACGTCCAGACTAATTTTTTCCCAACTTCTCCTCCTCTCACAAGGAGAAAAAAGAAAGGTTATGATCTGGCAGTGAAGTAGTAAATACTTAGGTAGTTCTCCTCGTCATCCCTGCGTAAAACCTTATTGCAATCAACTTTACACTTTAGTTCGCTCTTCATATTTATGATGATGCTACTACTCCTCATCGTCATCGCATAATAATATCATTCTCCCAAGTTGTTGTAGAAAACTCCTCGGGACGAGAAAATACGAGTGAAAGATAGTGTGCTCTCTGAACCTGAACGGACTTGAATCAGCAAATCTTTAATACAAAATGAAGTATGTACAAGCGAGATTGACTTGTAAAAAATATTAAAGGGCAATTGATGCGAAAACAGTTTTTTAATAAAACAAAGAATCATCATAAAACTAAAAGGAAAGTAATCTCTGGTATTTAAAGCAATGTGAAAGGATGCATGATGATGAGGAACATGGATAAATAAATTGTGATAGAAAAGTAAGATGGTATCATATAGATTCTTGTTGGATCTGTGTGATGATATCAGCTCAGTTGTTCACAGTAGCAGTGGTCTGCCCATACGAGGGGAAACTAGCTTTCTTACTCCGAGTGCAATATCATTATGCAATAAAAAGTCAACTAAAGTTATGACCTTTTTGTTCAGTACGTGGATAACAAGTGAAACATTATGAATGAGG
Source organism: Heteromurus nitidus (assembly GCA_034687055.1). Classification (NCBI taxonomy): domain Eukaryota; kingdom Metazoa; phylum Arthropoda; class Collembola; order Entomobryomorpha; family Entomobryidae; genus Heteromurus; species Heteromurus nitidus. The sequence goes on along the minus strand of JAQFZW010000850.1, from coordinate 1,044 downwards.
ACGAGACGAGATTGACATCACATCAAAAAGCATATAGATAATATACAAAAGTATATACATACATACCACACGTATGTGTCAACAATTACTTTATGTGATTGCATTGCTCGCTCAGAATACAAAGAAGCTATGAGAAGCTGCCCTTTCCGTCATTATATAAGGAATAGTATACACGGTCAATTTAATCTGAAACGAAGTGATCATATTTAAGACTGCGTATTAAACCCATATCATTTCACTTTATTATTACATATTTCATACGGAAAGGAGAGGATTTTGATAGCTCTCATGTTGTGTGCACCTATTTATCTTATAAGAACAATTTCTTGAATGATGTATGACGATTACGTTACGGACGACGATATACGTTTGAGGAGAAGGAGAGAGAGAGAGGAATCAAAGTGGAGAAGGTGTTGTTTTTGTTAGCAAGATTGTAATTTAGAAGTCAAAACGAATAAAAAAAGGGTTAGACTGAGCAAGTTCAGGCATGAGAAACATGAAATATAGATGATGATTATGTACAATGCTCTCATTTTAATACGTAATTATATTAGTTTCAGTGGAAAGATGAAGAATGGCTTTTTCTTCGGAAGGGCCAAAGAAAGCAGTAAATATAGTTAAGCCATAGGCAAGAGATACGTGTTAGATACATCATATTAAATTTTGTAGATTTTTTCATATCTTAATGCTCCTTTCCTTTACACGGTTCAGTTAGAATAGCATTACAAACCCATTCGTATTGTTAATGTGAACATCGTGTTAGTTTTCTCTCTCTTCTAGTATTAATATCATCGGAACATGTTGAGCATGAAACATGCGATTTCATATTGATTGCAGTATTAAAATCCAGGCAGAAAATTTGATACACTTTAAGACAAGATTCGACTGTTTACACGGGAATAAGAGCACGAGAGGAGGAGAGATAGGGAACAATTTTCAAAGGAAAATTCTTGATTTCACGGAGAGATACGAAGGCATTTCGCAAGTAGATAAAGCGACTTTGTTTCTCTTTCATTTTACAACGGTTTGATATATTTAGTCAAT